>JAQZBX010039996.1:0-22836 GCA_029593785.1 Cabassous unicinctus
CTAACTAGTCAAAAATTCTGCCTAGATGTTCTATTAAATTGATCTGCACCAACTTGAGAAGTATCTAGACATACATCAAATGTGTCTGGCCCTGCTTCACTGCTAATCAACATTTTGGCCATTAAATTGAATACACGATAGGAAGTAATAATCACAATAATAATGACATTGATTAAATCCCTGCTATGTACAAAACACTTTGCAGAGCATCTTTTCTACATTATCCTATGTACTCCTGAAAACCACTCTATGAAATAGATACTATCATCATCTCCGTTTCTAAGCTCAAAGAGGTTTGTAACTAGTCTCAATTCTCAAAAATTGGTTATGCAGAAGTGCCAGGATTGGAATCAGGTTCATTTGCCGCAATGTTGCTGAAACACTAGTCTGTACTGCCTCTCAGTATAACACATGCTATTTAAATTTGCAGATCTCAAATCAGGGTGGGGGGAATAAATACCTTGGAGGTCAGATTAGGGTTGAAAATATATTGATAGGCTGGTATGGAGAGCTGAAGCTGGACCTTACTAAGAATCAGTGTCTCTGCCTAAAACTATGCTCCAAACTACAATTGTACCACTCAAGGAGAGAAGTGATTTAGTTCTCCATCTATGTTTTCGTGTGTGTGTATGTGTGTGTGTGTTAAGTGAGGTCACCCTATTCAACAGCAATGTCTAAAGACAGAATTGACTGCCTTTTGAAGAACATGAATATCTTGTTTCAGAAAGCATTTCAACCTAATCTACAAAACAGTTAGAAAGGTACCGTGACTAGGATGCATCTTTCTGGTATCTTCAGCTTGTAGTATATAGTTGGAATGTCCATGGAAAGAGCCAGCTTATATCTCGACTGACAAGCCTCACCTTGTGCACACCGCAGGCAATGCTCTCATGCCATGGAGAAACAAACTGGACCACCCTAAGGAGAGCGTCATTAATTTTGATGCCTAAAAGCTTGAAGCCTCACTGGAGAAGTGAGCAGTCAAAAGGGTTTTGTCACGGTTGCTTAGTTGCGTATTGGGAGATGCTGCTCTTTATAAAAGAAAAAAAAAAAGAGGGAAATTTCTCTGCTAAGATGGATAAGATTTACCAGCTGGGCTTTATAGCTGGAGGATAAACGAAAGTTACCATCACTGGCAGTGGTCACTGTTAGCTGGAGTTTGTAGCATAAAAGCAGACAGAAGGAAACACCTTTATTTCCCCTGAGGGCATCACTGGCTGAAGGAACGCTGTCAGCTGCCTTCAGCGGTCCTTCCCCTTAACATATGTGGACTCTGATCTTAGGAAGCCAACCTGGGCTTCTCTCCCAGTCAAGGGCATATGGTGAGGTCACAGCATCTGAAAGGACTGAGCCAGAAGATTATTGATTTCAAGACCAGAGCGAGCAAGCCCATCAAATACAAGTGCACAAAAATTAGTAGATTAGAACACTTTTCCTGCATTTCCAGGGTTTTCACCCCTGGCTAAGTGACTTGTCAGCACACTTCAAAACTGGGGTTTGATAGGAGAGGAGCAGAGAAGTAAGTCTGAAATACTTTCAAAGAGAACTACTATATTTGTAAAATGTAAGAAACATTTTACACAGAATAGCAGCAGTTTATGATTACTGAGGCACCAAGGAACAGTGCTGCCAAAAATTTATTTTGCAGTATGGCTTCTCTGACAGGAATTGTGCAGCAGCAACACCGCTCCAGGAGTCTGACGTCATTCTGCATCGGTTAGGGTGCGCATGGGTAGAGTACGGCTGGCTGAACCTGACAAGGAAGAGATTATGCAGGTATGTGAAAGCAGGGGCACATAATTTACTCATGGTTCCCCCTACAAAGTCTGGAATTATAGCTGGGATGAATGCTGCAGCTTTCCTGTGGCACTGAATTCAGACTATAAATTACATTTTATACAAGGAAGAGATATGTTGCAACTTTGACCCAATTCACCATCCACCTAAGTCCACTAGGAAACAAATGAAATTGTCTAAATAAAGAGAGTCGACTAATTGAGGTTAGGATTTCCAGAACAGAGAAAGCTGAGACTCTAATTAAGGGAGCCTCCCAACCCCAGACACTGTGGAAATAAAAGCTGAAATAGAGAGGACGTGGATTCCTTCTGTTTCACACGACAATAGCACCACCGGACAAATCAAACAGATGTTCAAATGACCAAACATATGCACAGCCCACTTTAAATGATAAAACAGAAACATGAACATTTAATTTAGAGGTATTTGAAGTATTACGTGAGCCCTAGGGAGATTCAGAAAAATTGAAAGACAGAGAAACTGTTGTCCTGGCTTTGGGACTGAAATGAATGCCAAACAAACAAACAAAATATTGGGCTTTTGGATTCCTTAAACAAAAAATACATATCAATTTTATAAAATCTACCAAAATGAAAAGGGTCCTCAAAAATACTTATCAGGAGACTTGAGCTCAAGATTATTGCTCCCCCAATCCAGTGTTCAAGGTATGCTAGCTTTGGTTTTTCACGTTTACTTTGCAACCCAATGCATTCATTCAAATCCTGGCAGAACCTACCTCTCTCCCTTTTGTTTCAGTGGTTGAACAGCCACGTAAAGTAATTGTTCCCTGCTATTAAATTAAAATTAGAGTAAGGAACAAAAGCCAAAATAACGTAGTTAATGAAAACCCACCGATATTTTAAGTCATTAGGTGGCATAGAAGAATCTCTGGTTTATTAGGAAATTTCACCTGCCAGCAGCTAACATTTGGACCAAGTCTTCTATCACTGTCCTGGCCAAACTATGACAAAGCGTAGAAATTACTTAAGCAAAAACAAGGACAATAAAAACAAAGGTTTTCTAAATTACTGTTGCTTGTGTCATTAAATTTCATATTGTGCATGGAATATAAATACATCACTTTGTTCTGCATGACAAGCAGAAGTGAGCATTCATACATTACTCAGCCACTTAATTAAGTGCCTGGGATATTTGCAGTTAGCAGAAACTAATAAAGGAATCACATTTAAATTCAAATCACTCCTCAGGGTAGCTGTCTGCAACATAAGCAAAGCTTACTGGGTAGATGTTCCACTAAATGCTCAGCTAAAAGCTCAGATTCACTATTTGTGAAAAAAAGCATAATTTTACTTGTGATTAAAGGTGAGAGTAAAATAAACAATTCTGTTAGGGATTTTTGAATTACATTTTATTTCCCCTGTTTTAAAGACTCATTTTGTCTATTATTTTGTCTAATAGAACAAGGGTATGATTTAAGGCTTTGCTCATGTAGTACAGGAGGTTCCATAAAAACAAATGACTAGGCTTTACTCTTTCCATGGCAGCCTTTCAACAGACTTGAGGGTTAACAGTCCCTTCACCACAGATAGTAAACAACAAAATTATAAAGTCCCCATTCAGAAAAAAACGAGCAGGAAACAAAGTGATGGAGGGTCACAGCAGGAGAAGAAAGGGGAGGAGAGAGAAGGTATTCATATTTTTATAACAGGAAACCAAGAACACAGTATTCTAAACTCTGAGTGATTGCTCCTCCCCCCGCCACTGCCCAAGAGTGTGTTTATTTTTAGTCATTCGTCTTTATAAATTTTAACTTTTCTGGGCTAAAACAGTTCCATATGGTTTCAAATCTGCCCTTGATTCCAAACAGCCCCCACACCGAGCTTCTTCAAAATTTCAAAGCCATCTGGTCGCCTGCAGTACAAATGACCTCTCACAATCCCTCCTCAAAATGGTGTGTTTCAGCGCTCAGCAAACTGCACTCTTCAGACCCCGAAGCCGTTACTAAGGACAGAGGTGCAGGTGCACAAAAGTCACTGTCACCTGAAGGAAAATATGTTCTAATCTGAGGTGCTTACAGAAAATGAGTGGAATTGCTTTGATTCAGATTGTACATGTTTTTTTTTCACTCCCGACAGAAATGACATCATTTCACCTGCAAACAGGCATCATTTTGCTACAGTAAAACAAAAATTCCTAAATTCCAGATTGTATTCTCAAGTAGAACTAAATCAATGTAAACTTGAATATTTTAACATTTCACTTAGGGTGAACATAAAACTTTTGGCTGGATAGAAATTTGGCATCTTCTACGAGTTATAAAATCTTTGAAGCATGAATTCTGAACATCACCATAGGTACTGTCACACAGCATCACCTCAGATATTGTCAAGGTACCATCTGGCATTAGTTATACAGCAGTGGATGAAAAAGTTGTAGGTCTAGTAAGTACTTATTAAAAGAACAGGGATTGATAGTCACACCAGCATCAAGGATCATCACAAAACAGTCCATATGTAGGGTACATACCAAGAGAAAGTTTTCTGAGTATTTACACAGAGACCATTAACACTGGTTCTATCTGGGGAGAAGTCTTTGAGACCTACTTTTTAATTATATGTCCTATTATGCACTTTGACATTTTTGTTGTGTGCATGTATTAATTTTTTTGATGTGGGCGTGGGTATGAGGGTGGTCGATAGATTTTAAAAATAAAGTTTGACTCCAGCTCCTGTCATTCCTCTCCATCTACAGATCTCGGTCTGAGAGTATCTTTAAACATTCATATACAGCCTATAAAATCCATCCTAACATTTATAAATAAGTCTTCTAAGTCTGTAATGACATTCTCCCCTAAATATGCCAAATGACGTGTCATAGGAGACATATCTTAGTCAGATCCAGCTCCATCCTGATGGAATTGTTGAAGATGATCTTTTATCTAGAAAACTTAATTGAGTTAAGGGTAGATATCATTGTAAACACTGGAAAATTTAGGCTGCCTTTTAAGAAGGTGCAGACTCAATTCTGGCTGTGTTTTATCAAGGTAAGCTGTCTTCTATAACAAATGATAATAAAAATCTCAGAGGATTCACACAATAAGTTTATTTGTCCTCAGTATCATAAGCTAATATGAGGCTACTTGGAGGCTCTGTTCTATAAAAATGTGGGCCTAGGCTCCTTCCATTGTATAACTTACACATATTCTAGGACCTAGGACTCCTCCTCATTCAGCTAGAATATGAGTAAAGAGAGAGTGTGAGAAGTTGTAGGTAAGTTAATTATGGAATTGGCATTCTTCATATCTAAACACATTTCACTGGCATCACTCAATCACTTGGGAACACCTTGCTACTAGAGAAATACAGTTTAAAAATTTGCTCAGGAAGACGACTTTGGTGAACACCATAGTAGATTGGGTCGTTCTCAATTTTTCACTCTTTCTATATAGTCATACGGTTTGCCATATGATGTTGCATTACTTTTCGGGAGTGTGGGCAGTGTTTGTTTACCCATCTTACTGATAGTGGCTTTGTCCATTTGACTTGCTTTGGTCAATGGAAAGTTAGCAGATGTAGTGAAGAAGTTTTAAATGTGCTTAGAGAGTCTGGCTTGCTCTTGCACACCTTCCATTAACCTGGAAAAGAACATGCCCCAGCTAGCCACTGGTCCAAGGATGAGAGACATGTGAAACAGACCAAAACTTGAACAGATATGAGTCTGGAGCTAAATGTAGCCAACTCACAGACTAAAATAGAGGCATCCAGTTTAGCCCAACCTAAATTAGCTGAACCACAATTGACCTACAAACCTGTGAATGTGAGAATAAGTTTGTTGTTGTAAGCTACTGAGTTTGGGGGGCAATTTGTTATACATCATTATTGCAGCAGTAGCTGAGTAATACAAACACATAGCATTCTCTGTTTCAGGTGGTGTCTGAGATCAATTGTAATTATAATTTTTAAAAGAGTATTTTGTCTGTATTGTACACTAGATACTGAAATACTTTGAAAATTTTGAGAGAATTATGAAATCTAATAAAATTCAGTGCCACAAAATGACTTAACACTAAGAAAAGTAGACAGAAAAACACATTTCTATTTAACTATACTTTTTAAGGTCTCTCGTGAATAATTATTTACTATTCTTAAATGCAATATAAAGCTAATTTTAAAATTGAATACCTTTTGAGATGTTAATAATTCCCTCAATCATTTGCAAAAAAAAAATGAGATAGTACCTATCTCATCTAGTAGAACTGTAGATGGTCATTCAGAGACTGATTTTTTTGTATCTGTGAATTAAGTAGATTTCTTGCCTTCATATCTGCTTTAGAACAGATACATTCTATGGCTAGCACTTCCAACAAAGGATGACCAGAGCAGAGGAAAATTTTTTACAGCAACCATGAACTAGCTAATACCAGGCATTTTGTATACATTGCCTCATTAAATCCTCAAAATATCCTTATGCAGTATTTATCCCTATCCCAATTTATAAATGAAGAATATGATTCTTTTAGTTTTTCCTAATTTTTCCAATGTCATTTCCTACTCATATGTGATATGGGTAAAGGGCTAGGCTTAAAATTAAGTGAATCTTTCTCAAGAGATCACATCTCTTCTATTATAGCAGGATGTCTCCACAGTTAATATAAACTCACTAAGTTTATTTACTGATTTTAACAGAGATTAAAATCATGGGCTAAATTAAGATTAAAAGTGAGCATTAAAAATGCATTACCTATATTGTCCACACTCCTGTCCCTAAAGATAATTGGGATTTGTCTATATTTTCTTATTTATGCAATAAAGTTTCATAATAATATTTAACCTATGTAAGAGAAAATAATTCATAAACATACGAAGTCTGACTGAAGAAAGAGGAAATGCATTTGTAGAATAAGAATCAATGGAGTTCAAACATGGATTCAACACAACTTGTCATAAACAAATAGGAAAAGATTTCCAAAGACTCCCCACACAATCCTTCTCTAAAACTTTACGTGGAAAATCTTGCTTTACATAGGAGACAATTTTGAAGAAAAGAACTTCCAATTTTTTAAGATATTGAGTTTAATAAGTAAAAGTCTATATTTAGCCAAGACAACAAATAATTAAATTGCAAGTGACTTTCTCTACCTGAAGTTTGGTTAAAAAGTACCACCATCTTTCTTAACCATTTGACTCATTTACCACAGTAAACAGAACAAACTCAAGAAAAGTTTTGTTTAACTACTTGTATAAGTCAATTACGTTTTAAGTCAACAGAGAATGATGAGTTCTCACAGGAGTTGAAGAATAAGAGCATTGTATGTGGCTTGCAATGGGAACAACATTCAACAATTAATGAGCTCAATGGAATTCATGACACCTGCTCCACCTATTGAGTCAGACTTGTGGGTGGGTGCTGGAAAGGGAAAAGTGGGTGACAAATGCAATTTCCATGGACCAAAATAGATTTGGCCATATTTAGTTCTTAAGATTTTTTTCTTTTTAACTCTTCAGAGGAAAATTTGTAATAAAACATGATTTGTCATGAAAACTTTTTTTAAAAGGACTTTTATAAGGGTTAGGATGCAATCTATTTTTTTGCACTATAATGTCAAAATACAAAGGTATTCTGAGTTTTCAATCCAAGTTTATAAAATTAACTTTACCCTAAGATGAGCGTCCTTCTTTGTAGGGAAGAATCATCAACCAGGTAGGTGACAAATCAGCTTTAATCAGGCCTTAAATCAGTCCAGAATTTAAAGTAAGCTCTGTCCTGCCAAAAGGGCAAACGCATCTGTTATCTCCTATCTATTCTTCATGTTGAAGTTGCAATCACAAAACAAATTATAAACATATTTCACCAAATCATTAATCTATGGAAAGAGAATATTAAAAATAAGATATGATCAGATATGCAGATTCCCAAGTAGTTCATTCCTGGATTTGTGCACTATTCCAAGGGAAGACTCAAAAACAAGTGAAATGTTAGATTGTATATATAGTAACAGAATTTTTTTTTTTTAAATCCATTAATTGCATTACACAAACAGTAAACCCTAAGTCAGGGGTTCTTAACAAGGGGTCTGTGAGCTTGAATTGAAATTAAAAAAAAAACACTGTTCTTGTGGGGACATGTTGGTGCAGGTGTGATATATTTATTAAATAATACACAGTATAGTGTTGACTTAGTAAGGGGTCCATGATTTTCACCTGACTGGCAAAGGGGCCATGAAACAAAAAAGGTTAAGAACGCCTGCTCTAAGTTATACATGAACTATAGTTAATAGTATAATTATAAAAATGTGCTTTCATCAATTTTAACAAATGTTCCACACCAATGCAAGATGTTAATAATATGGTAGTATATGGGAATCCTGTATTTTATGCATAATTGTTCTGTAAACCCACAACTTAATAAAAAAAATATGCAGCCAAATTTTGGGCTTACTTTTAAAGTTTTTTAATAAGACATATCCCTTAAAAATGAAGTTGAATATATGAATTTTAATCATAGTCCAATTTTAGGTTCACCTTAGCTATTTCTCTTAATTTCCATGTTATATTAACTACTATCAATTCTTATTTTGTATTCATTCAAACATATGATAAATACACAACTAGATCTTTCCTTAATAAGCACCACTTTCATTATATATAAAAAGGTTTTGAATTAAGAAAACAAAACAAAATGTCATTAAAAAATAATGAAGTTTAACTTGTCTCTTCAAGCTTCTCTCTGAAAATAATCTTAAGTCCTCTAGAAAAATTAAATCATTTTATTGTACATGTATGAATTTATTTTAAATTTTATGGTAGTATTAAAAACAATGGATATGGGAAGCGGATGTGGCTCAATCGACAGGGCTCCCGTTTACCATATAGGAGGCCCTGGGTTCAATTCCCGGGGCCTCCTGGTGAAGGCAAGCCAGCCTGCGTGGCACGGTGAGCTGATGCAGCAAGATGACCCAACAAAGGGAAACAAGCAGACACAGAAAAACGCAAAAGCAAATGGACACAGTGAGCACAAGCATCAAGGGGGGAATAAATCAATAAAATCTTGGAAAAAAAAAAAAACAATGGATATTTTATTGTTTTTGTTTTATATGATTATATATCTGATAAAAAGTCATTGTTGAAATTTTTTAAAATAAAAAATGAAGAAACTGTAGTAATCTATCCAACATCTAAAAATAATTATATTGTTCAGTGGATTAAGTTAATAAATATGGATTCTGTAAAATTAGAATTATTCCTTATATTTTGTTTTGTAGCTATCTTTCCAGGCTGCTGTGAGAAATAGCACACAATGGATTGGCTTAACAATGGGAGTTTATTGGCTCATGGTTACAGAGGATAGAAGTCCAAATCAAAGTGCTGAGTAGAAAGCTTGCTTTCTCCCAGGTAGGTAGCATTCTGGCTGGCAGGCAGTCCTTGGATTCCTCGGCTTTCTCATCTGTGGCTGTTTGGTATTATTTATGAATTCTGAAAATAGATGTTGGATTGTGTTTGTAAACTGTTCTGTTCTTCTGGGCATATTAGATTGTATTAAATTCAGAGGTTTCACATTTACTTGATTAAATTGTGATTAGGGCTTTGAATCAGCCACATCATAGGACGTTGAGTCCCAGCCCCCTTGGTGGGCAGGGACTCACATGGCAGAAGAGAGAGTTTGCGTTTTGATGCTGGAGCCCGGGGAAGTAAATACACAGAGAAGAAGAACACAGAGGAAGAGAGGCAGCTCATTAGACACGGCAGAGGCCCCAGGAACAGAGATGAGACTGATAGTCTACAGCTGGCATTGTGAAGCGACCTGAGCAGCTGAGCCTGGAAAGAAACGAGCCCCAGGGAGAGATGAGCCTATATCAGCCTACAACTGAGATCAGAAGAAGCTGAGCCCATGGATCCTTAAGGGAAATAAGGAAGTCAGAACCCTCACAAACATCACCTGTCATCTTGCTCCAACATGTGGCCAATGACTTTTGGTGAGAAAGTACCTCTTATGATACCTTAACGGACTCTTTAGGGCCTTATAACTGTAAGGTTCTACCCCAAATAAATACTTTTTATAAAAGCCAACAGAGTTCTGGTACTTTGCATCAGCACTCCTTTGGATGACTAATACACCATCACATAGCTGTGTCCTCTCCTTTCACTTCTGTTTTCCATGAACTTCCGGCTTCTGGTTCCTCCCTGTGGCTTTCTCTCTTTATGACTGAATTTACTTCTGCTCATACAGGACCTCAGTAATTCAATTTAAGGCCTAACCTCATTCTGTTGGAATAACTGTTACTAAAATAACATCTTCAAGAGATCCTATTTACAATGGGTTCACACCCACATGCATGCAAATCAAGACCAAGGATATGTCTAAATTGGGATACATAATTCAATCCACCACAATAACATTTTCAAACTGTGTTCTCTTTATTTTTTTCCTAGCTATTTGGAAGACATTGTTAATATGTCTTTGTTTTATTTGTTGTATTATTGTTATTATGTCTATTCAATCTTATATTTACTTAACATAAATTTTCTCTAATTACCAGTGATAATAAATAAAACAATCTATTAATTCTCCTAGCATAGCACACATATTAGGTTTGTCTTTCCTCACAGGCACTTCCACTGCCCCACCATCTGCTTCCCATGTTTTTAAATAAAATGTGAAAATATTAGTATACCATTATTAATTTTATAGAATCATATTTCCAGCTCAGTAATTTATTTAAAAATTTGCAATAATTTATAAGACAACTCTTTATTTAATTGGATTCAATGTTTTTTCCCAGTACAACTTATTCCTTCAAGTTGTGATGTTTATGCCTTTTTTTGACTATTTTCTTCAGGAAAAGATGCAAGCAATCTGTACCAATACTTTCCTGTTGTCCTCACATGCTAGAGTTCTTGGATCTGAGGAAATTCTGTGGATGTTAATCCAATGTCTTTTGCATGACAGATCTGCAATCAGCATGTTTTTTTCCTTTTGTGTTAACCTATTTTCCTTCACCTATCCAGATGCCTGTAGAATATTTTTAAATTATTTTAAATGTAAAATAAAATGCCAGCATATTTATAAATATAAGATTTCTTAAGTCAATTTCGACTTACGTTCAAAAGCCTTTTCAATCCAAAGATCGATTCAAGTCTAAATTTAGGATAGTGTACTATAATTATTTATTTATTTAAATATCACTTCTCCATCATCAGTTTTGTTTTCTCAATCTGAAGTCCTTTTAAACATTGGCTCTATCCTGTGTGTCTCATCTTTTCAATTTCCTTTTATTTGGAGAATATTTCTCCTGCTTTTCTTCTTCACTTATTTAATTTTCAGCATTTTCATAACTCATTGTGTTGGCTAAGTTCATGTGTAAACTTGGCTAGTTTATGATGACCAGTTGTTTGGTCAAGCAAGCACTGGCCTGGTTGTTACTATGAGGAAATTTCGTGGATTTAAATCATCAGTAAATTGATTTCCATCTATAACCAAGCAAGGAGATTGTCTTTAGCACTGAGACACATCTCATACAATCAGTTGAAGAACTTGAAGGGAGAACTGATGATTTCAGCCGTCAGAATGAAGAATTTCCATCTCTACTTCAGCAGGCCAGCTTTTCCAGGTAAATTCATAGAAAAGCTTCATCAGAGTTTCCATCTTGTGGCCTGCGTTACAGAATTTGAACTTGCCCATTCCCACAGTGCCATGAGTAAATTCCTATATTAAATTTCTGTTTCTTTACATGGAAAACCCTGACTAATACATGGGGCTTGTAGCCAGTTAATTTTATATTGTATTCATATGCTAAACTTCTCATTTGTAGAGATAAAATCCCTTTTCCAAGAAAAAGTTGAAAGTACGAAAACAATTTTTGGTATCAGGAGTGGTGTGGGGTCCTGTGTCAAGGCAATTTCAGAGAGACTGGAGTTTGTCCGGATGCTTGGAGAGTGTGTGGCCTTCACCTCAGGTTTCAGGGAGAGCATGGATGCTGTGCAAGCACTTGTCGGAGATTGGGCTGCTCTATCAGGCCCAGAGGACAAAACATAGATCCATAGATGACTCTCAGACCCCAATATCTAATGGATTTTTTTCCCAGATGGGTTTCAGAATTATTTGAGAACAGCAATCCCTGTTCCCCTTGCAATTTCTCTGTTCTGGAGTGAGGGTATTTAACCTGTGCTATCCTTCCATTGTATACTGGAAGCAGATAACTTGTTTTCTGGGTCTCATAGGTCCACAGATGGGGAATTGTGTCCTAGGACAGACTATACCTATATCTGATTTTGTGAGACTTTGTACTTAGCATTGTTACTAACATGACTTAAGGTGTTTGGGATGTTGTAATGGAATTAATGTATTTTGCACGTGGGAAGAACATGTCTTTTAGGGGTCCAGGAGGCAGACTGTGGTGAATTGGAGTTATTTTCCCCAGAAAAACATGTTCTTAATCTTAGTCCACTCCTGTGGGTGTGGACCCATTGTAAATAGGACTTTTTGATGAAGTTCCTTCAGTTCAGCTGTGGCACAACTAAGTCAGGATGGATCATAATCCTATTACTGAAGGTCTTACAGAGAAGACCACAGAAAGAGAAGCCAGATGGAGCAGCCAGAAGCTGGAAGTCAAAAGGAACCCAGAAGAGAAAGGTGAAGACTCTGCCATGTGCATGATCATGACCGAGGACCGATTACCGGCAGCCAGCACCAGAATGACACAGTCTTCTGGGAAAAAGCATCACCTTGATTATACTTTGATTTTAGACCTTTCTTTTTTAGCCTCAAACCCATGAGCCAATAAATTACTTTTGTTTAAGCTGACCAATGCAATGGCATGGTATTTGTTTTCACAGCCAGGAAACTAAAGTAATGCTTAGGGTGAAAAACTATCTCATTGGTGTCTTGTTGAGTCTTTACCACTTAACTACTTTAATTCAACCCTAATTTAAAAAATACTTACTAAATACTTAACTATGTGCTGTTTGATGGCTTAATGTAAATTAAGAGGAAATAACATTAGCTACACAATATAGTATTGAGGTTAAAAAATAAATTAAGCATTATAGTGAGATATATCAAAACAGTTATAGTGGGAAGGGAACAGAATGTGGTTATAGTCTCATTACAGAAGTACATGTTTAAATCTCAGAGGATTGCAAAATTTCACAATAGAAGGAATGACAAGGGACACTTCTAAAGCTCCAGGGATGAGTCATTATGATGAATCGTTTAGAACATAAAACTGTGGGTAAAATTAATGCATAAGTACATTAAGATTATTTAATTTATATTATTTTATTTTCTAAGATTTCCTAAGAATTATTCTATAATAAAAAAGACTGATAGTAGGCACATTTTGGCAAGGAAATATGTGTTTCTATACATGAAATCTCATAGATCCTCATCATTCTCTGCAAATGCACGTGATTTTCTCAATGTAGGAAATGGACAAGTCAGTGGTTTCAAAGAAATGGAATTGCAGTTGGAATTCCAATATCCTCAGCTACTCTAAATGAAGGCAAACAGGGGGAAGTAGAGTCTCTTCCTGTCTTTCTTCCCCTTGGTCCACCTCCTTCAAGTGAGATAGGCAGATGATGGAAAAGGTCACTCCAAGAAAAGACAGATACTAGCACGTTGTTCCAGGCCATGACCAGTCTTAATGAGGCAAATCTTTCTTCGGAGACTTTGAGGTCTGTGGGAACTTGAACATCCAATTTTATACTTCCCCACCATCACTGTTCCACTGAAATGAAAATAATTCAGAAGTCAGAGCAAGCATTTTCCTGCAAAGTACACTTAAGAAACAGAAAACATTTAGAAAATTAAAAAAAAAAAATGTGTTCCTAACAAAATGTGTGTTCTTAACAAGTTACAAGAGTAATAGCAGTGTGATATAAGAAAACAATAGACAGTGCGTAAAACAGAATAAAAATTGTTGAATTAAAACAATGGGGTCAATGAATGTTTTATTTCCTGGCTGCTAAAACAAACAACTTGTAATAGGCAAGCTTAAACAACAAGAATTTATTGTCTCTCAGTTTTCAGGACAGGGGAAGTCCAAAACTGCCATGTCATTAAGGTGATGCCTTCTCCCAGAAGACTGTAGTTTCTGGGGCTGGCTGCCTGTGAGCCTTGGTCCTTGGCTTCTCTGTCATGGTAATGCACTTGGCGGCCTTTCCTGGTTTCTCAGTTCTGTTGACTTTTGGCTTCTGGCTGCTCCCTCTGGATTTCGCTCTGTGTATCTGAATTTCATTCTGCTTATAAAGGACTCCAGTAAGAGGACTAAGACCCAGTCTGATTAAGTTGGGCTACACCTTAACAGGGGTAACCTCATCAGAAGGTCCTATTTGCAAATGTTCACACCCATAGGATTGGATTAAGTTTAATAGTATGTTTTCCTGGGGTACATAACTCCAAGCAACCACACCATTATTGCTGGAAGGATAGCTTAAATTGGGAGGCAAGAAATTACCATAGCATAATGTATATCTGAATAAATGGGAAGAAACATGCAACCTAGAAAACTTTGCTGCCATTTAAAGTTGGGGAAGTCTCTTAAAACTCTCATGCTTCAGAGAACAACTACAGCAATGAGTTCTTTTGGAAGGCCCTTTACAGGAAGCATTAGTCTCTTTATGTACAGACACAAACCTCTGATTTCCAACAGTTCTTGCATTGTGTGGATTTATGCAAGAGCAAACAGCATTAGGAAAACCTAAAGCTATATTAATGGCATTGATGAAATCTGTTTTGATGAAGCAGAAAGTCCATAGACGAACTTAGAGGAATTAGGCTTTCTACGAAGAACCATTTAGCATTTGTAGTAAGGAGTGACAGAAAACAAGCTTAGAACAATATGGATACTTAAACAATTAATATTAAAGGCTAACAAAAGAAGAATCCAAGTCCCGAAAACTAATGCCGCAGTCACAGTTTATCTAACCAACTCCCACTTACAAGAGCTTAGTAGTTACTGGAGCCACTATATACTTTATTTCATGTTACATGCTCAGCTCTTTCTATCCAATTCTTTGTTTTATTTATAAATCTTATGGCTAATACAATCTTTTCAAATAGCTTAATTTTGAATCTGATTCTGCTTACTAGGTGCTGAAACTGGGTTCTTTGCAGGGGATTCCTATTCTAAATGAAATTAGCATTGACTAAAAGTCCTGACTCACTAATACAACACAGATTTTCAGCATATACTTTGTGATTCCATTCTAAGTCTTAGCTGCACAAAGGCTATTCTTGCTGAATGATGTAGGGTTTAAGAAAGTATGCAGAATGCTCACTGGGAGTTGGTCCAAGACCTAGATCTAGAATACTAGATACCAAAATAAATTGAGTATTATTAGATTTCTAACTGACCTATTTTTTTCTATCTTCATTTCTCAATGCACTTTAACGACATCTTTGTAAGCAACCCAAACGAAGTGCAGAAGTCGTAAAGCTACACATATCTTCCCAGTTATCTCTGCTTTTTCCCCTTATTCTGAGTCCCTTTACTTTATTATAAAGGTTCTCTGTTTCATTACTCCCAAATATATGTCCAGATTAAATATAAAATCTGTCCTTGTTTGCATCCATCTAACTATTCTAACAGTAAAATAGCACTCTTAATCCCTTCTCCCACAACAAAATTATTTCAAATTATCTCTCCTTTCTTGACTCCTTTTCCTTCTTCTTCAACTTTATCCCTTGCTATGGATTGAATTTTGCCCCTCCCCGCAAAAGGACATGTTCAAGTTCTAACCCCCAGTCCTATGAATATGAACTTATTTGTAAATAGGGTCTTTTAAGATGTTATTAGTTAGATGAGGCCAAACTGGATGAAGGTGGGCCTTAATACAATATGACTGGTGTCCCCATAAGGAGAGGAAATTGGAAGAGAGAGAGAGAGCGAGAGAGAGAGAGAGAGAGAGAGAGAGAGCGCAAGCACACGATGTAGCCATGTGAAGATGTGAAGAGACAGAGGCTGAGTTATGCAGCCACAAGCCAATGAATACCATAGATTGGCAGCTTCCCACCAAAAGCCAAGGAGAGGCATGGAATGAAATCTCCCCTTTAAAAAGCATGGCCCTGTCAGCCCCTTGAATTGGAAATTCTAGTCCTCACTACTGAGACAGCAAACTTCTGTTCTTTGTCAGCTAGTCTGAGGTACTTTGCTACAGTAGCTCTGGAAAACGGACACTTATACGTGTAAAAGCCCCAGAGACACCAAAGGCCTAGGGATGGACACTCATGAAGTCACAACAACTATTTACAATGGTCAATATCTTCATTTTGTCCATTAGGCAAAGAATTGTAAATAATCTATAAAATGTGAGGAACAATGAATTAATGCTCTGCTATAAATGATATGCTGGCACATTCCACCTGCCCCTCACAAATTTACCGTGAAACACTTAGCTAACCTACAAACTTCTGTGTATGTTTAATGAACCATTAACAAAATGGGATCAGCAATAATTACAAGAGTCTCTACAGAATAATAACTAATGAAAATATCTCCAGAGGAAAATGTGCACCTTGAAAACATAAAATGATCACACCAAAGGGTTAAATTGAATCTTTAGGTAATAATGCAAGTGTTTGAGTTATCTTTTAGTCAGAATACAATTGTTTTATAGTAAAAAAGATTTTGTTTGAACACAGATCCCTGCTTTTATCTAAGAATTTGATTTTTATGCCATATATATTAGGGAATCATGCAAGTAAAATAATTGCACCAGAACAAAATGGATATCCCCAAGTCATACATATAAAATGTAAGGGATTCATTCTTATTTTCAATACCAATAATGGAACTTACATTATGAAATTTTTTTCAAAATTAGACAACAACAAAATTGTAGGTATATTCTGGCTAGTGGACCCCTGTAGCGACAACATTACTCTGTTTCTAGGGGGATTCTGTGTAAAAAAATATATATATTATACAAAATTTCATTTAACAAGAGAACTTTTGACAAGGAATCTAACCTTGTGGAAAAAAATAAAAGCAAATAAAAGTTTAACACCTGAAAATACACACAAGCCCTCCACTCTGTTACCATGACACCAATTATAGAAATCCAAGAGAGTTTAAATCCTGCCTCTGGCAATGTTATATATAACATAGGTAAAATGTATTCTCAAGACTTGAATTGAAAATTTGCTCTCTTCAGCTCTTCTCATGGGCTGAGAAAACAAAAGCCTGTAGAAAAAAAGTATGGTTAGGACATTAAACTTTATAGATTCTTTGGTATTTCCATCCCTACATTTTGCACTCTGAGGTTTCTTTTTAACCTTGTATTGCCAAAGAGAATAGAATTTTCCCAAAGCAATACTGGTTGTTGAAGGCAATATTACACAAATAAAGAAGTTCATTAAAATTAGGAAGGAGCTGTTTCCAGTTGGCAGCTCACTTAGCTCTATTGCTGTGTTTGCACCCAGTTCAGCCATCAACCATCACACTTCTGTTCCCTAGAGATACAACACAAGGGACTCTATTTCTTAGTAGAGACTCTCCAGAAATCCCACAGAGGTCTCTCTGAGTTTTTTCAACAGGGCTTGTGCAAGGAAGCACAGATAAGCTCAAACCAGGGCAAACAACAGCAAGAGAGAATACGTCCTCTTAGCATAGTATTGGGTTGTCAGTATGTAGTTTTTAAAAAGTTGCATTAATTGATGAAAATTATTTCCATATCCAATACATCCTATAATCAGTGTCCCAGGTTTGGAAGCTTTTTCATTTTTCTTTGCCCTTAACAATCTTGGAGATATTCAAAATGAATAACAAGAACACACCTATGATCATATATATACAAATAGGCACTTGAATTCAACCCAGGCATTAGCATTTGGGGAATGTTAATAATATTATTTATAACTACCAGTTTCAATTTATAGTATAACAAATTATGTTACAAAGTGCTTTCATATTTGTGAAATACCACTACATAAGAGTATGAACAATCACAAATAATCTTTCTTGAATGTTAAACATGTGTTTTGAAATTAATGTTGGTATTACCCTTTCCCTCACACTACACAATTTACTCCAAACTTTTAAGGAAATTCCTGGAAGACAAAAATGGCACAAAACATAACCATCCTAAAGTCCCACTACAAAGGGAATGAATCTTTTAATGGAAAGAATACAGATGATTTAAAATATCTCCTTTAATCTACCCCCATCAGGCTGTAGCAAAAAAGTGAAGGTAAAGTCTGGAGCTGTACAGGCCTGACACTGGGATTTGTCTTGGATCTGAAGAACCTAGGGGAATAAAACAGAGATAATATTCACTGAGTATCTACTAGGAGAAAAGCACAACCTTTCATGGTATATGTAATAAGTATTTAATCCTTACACCACTCCTATGAGGCAGGTGGTATTAATTCCACTTTGTCAATGATGAAACTGATGCTCAGAAAGATTAGGTAACTGGTTCATGCCCTGTATGACCCACTGGCAGCTCTTTCCACTGAAGTAGGCTACCTTCCCAGTAGGTGGCTGGTTGAGTTTATTCTGGTTTGTAGGAATTAGGAAAAGAAAAGACTAAGTTCCTCTTCCTACTTGGTCTAAGTGAAACTTTGAAGAAGAAAGATGGTGTGATGGTTTGAAGCTACATGGACCCCAGAAAAATACGTTCTTAAAGTTAATCCATTCCTGTGGGTATGAACCCAGTGTAAGTAGGATCTTAAGTTAAGATGTGACCCACTTCATTCAGGGTGGGTCTTAATTCTGTTACTGAAGTCCTTTATAAGAGAATGAACTTCAGACAAAGAGAGAAAAAGCCATGGAAGCAAGAAGCTGGAAGCAATGAAACCCAGAAGAAAAGGGAAAGACCAGCAGATGCTGGCATGTGCCTTGCCCTGTGAGAAAGGAGTCCAGGATTGCTGGCAGCTGATCTTCAGGAAAAAGGTATCATTTTGATGATGCCTTGATTTGGGCATTTTCATGGCCTCAGAACTGTAAGCTTGTAAGCTTAATAAATCCCCATTGTAAAAGCCAACCCACTTCTGGTATATTGCTTTTGGCAGCCTAGCAGACTAAAACAGATGGTTTTTGTTTTGTTTTGTTTTGTTTTGTTCTTCTGTCCAATATAAGGCCATCAATTAAGAAAAGAGAACAAAGTGAGGACTTTTAATGAAAGAGAGAAGACTGCAAAAGGGAAAGAATGAATTACTAACCTTCAGAATGCCTTGCTAAAATGTAAAGGAAAGGGTAGCATGAAAACTCCTTGGCTTTCTGAAAAACCCCATTGATCAAAGCAAAAAAACTAGCCCAAACCTCTAGGGCATCAACAAGAGAATTTAAGGACAGCCAATTTTCCCTATGTCCATATTAAGCAGCTGATTGGTAATTTGGTGAGAAAAATATCCTGAATACAAAAATAGGACCCATTTAAGTTGTTTTATAAATCAAAGCCATTAGGTTAAACTTTGTGAAAATGCTTCTATTACAGGGAAAAAATAGTTGAATAATGGCAGTTTCATTAGGTTCAACCTAATATGTTGTTAATACTGTCCAAGCATAGAAAGAGAACCAAACAATAGGTATTCAAACATACCAATAACCCTGCATCATTTCCAAATACAGGTTTGGACCCCAAAATTTCTCTGACCAATGTTGATTAGCCAATTTGCAGGTAGATCAGTACTGAAAGACAGTAGTCCAAAGCTCTGAAATAGTATTCAAAAAACAGTCCTTTGCCATGACAGCAATTTGACATACTACAATACAAATCACAGTGAACAAAGTTCTACTTCTCCCAAGCCACAGACAAGTTTTCAGGCTAAGCTAGCTGATCTATGCTTAACTATTCTCACCGATGCAGCAAGGCTTTAGTTAGGACTTCAGTATAATTTAGATCCAGCCAATAATTGAGTATAAGCATAGATTTAATTTTTAAAGGGAGAGCCTTCAAGGATTTAGCACTACTAAGCCTGAATTAACATGATTACAAAGAGGGCTGAGGCAAGCTGCTCACTAAACTGGCCAATTCCAGGGCACAACCAACCCCCTTAGTTTTTCTACCACATGCTTCATAGGCCTGCTCTCCAGGACTAAGACAGAACATATCCTGTAGGTTCCCTCTGTAGCCAGAGCCTGAAACAGCATTTATATTTGATCCTTGAAACCAAGAGGGAAATGCAAAGCTTTCCAACTTCAGGAGAACTGTTGAAATGAAATTCAGCTGATACCACTGTCATGCTTAGAAGAATAAAGAGGCAGACAAACCCACGAGGAAATAGTCACAGCAAACAATAACCCTGGACCTCTAAAATGAAAATCTACTGGCAAGTTCTCATCTTCTAACAGTATGCAATATTGTGTACTCTTGGGAATACCCAGGTTCTTCTATATGGGCACCTGTGGAATATGTTTTCCTGTGAAAGTAATACCACAAATGCAATTTTCCTTTCGTTTCTTACTTTAGTGAAAATTTAAAGGGCATACTTATTGCTCCAGGCACTGTCCTGGACATTAGGACCAGCTACCAGATATTGCAGGACTAAGAGGGAAAAAAGCCTAAGAAATGTTTAAGAACAACGACATTATTTTCAGAATGCAAGCAGTTATTAGGCAGGCAACATGCTCAATATAGGAAACTTCAGATAATGGTTACAGACCTCAAGTATTTGGAAACCAAATGACTAAGACCCTGTCAAGTGAAGTTACAAGGTTGCCTTTAGAGAGTTTTGCTTTCCCCTTGAAGGGGCATGAGCATCAGTATCCCCCCACTTTCCTGTCTCCCTCTTTCTTCTCCACCTAACCTTAAATTCTTTCCCTACACATTACTTAAGGATAGAGATTTTGAAAATATGTTCCTGAAGGAGTCCTAATATAGCACTGTAAATGTAACCTGCCATTTTTCATGAATATTTTCTTCACAATGGCTCTGTGATTGTTTTGTATACTATTATGAATTAGGAAACTAAGTCAGGGTGAAGAATTGGTGGCTAATGTTAGTGAGTGAAGAGACCCCAAGATTGTACCTCAGAGCCCACTAAAATACATAACATTTCTTTTCCCCATTATGATGGAAATTATTTAGATTTTAATCTGATTTCTTCAGAAAAAAAATTCTTCAAAGAAGGGAAGTTGTGTAGGTAGAACAAAGGAGAAAGCATCCTGAAGTTCTCTAAATTAGCCCTATGTCAAATTGTTCTTTGAAAATTGTTACCAGCTTCCACCAGATCAAGAGACTAAACTGGAACCTTTTCTGTGTTATAAATATTAAATTATCTGTGACTGAAAATGAATGAACTCTTCTTTTCCAATAGTAGGAAGTGTACACTTGCCCACTTCCTTGATATGACTGGCTATGTTATTTGGTCAATGGAATATTAGTAAACGGACACAAACAGAGACTTCAAACATACCTGTACCACTAAACTGCCATTGCCATAAGAAGAAGCTATCTCAGGCAGCCTGCAGTTGCCAGAAAAATGAAAGACATGCAGAGCAGAGCTAAAGCAACACACAGCCTGGAGCCAAGCCCAGGTGATTAGCCAAACCCCAGCTAACTCACAGGGACATGAATGATAAATAATTGCTTATTGTTCTATGACTCTAAGATTTTGTAATTGTTCGTTATGCATTATTGTTGGCACCATAGCTAGCTGCTACAGAAACCAAGCCTTGCCCATATGAGTCCTTTGAAACAGCTAAGGTGCTCTGTTTCTACTAGGTAAGAGTTAAGCACATGACCAAAACAAGGCTAATCTGGTCTCTCCACCAATAACTTCAATCAACCTGAGTGACAAAGACTGAAAATGGTAGAAGTTGTTTCATCCTGGAGGTTCTGAAGAAATACCAAAAACAGCTCTGGTTCTTGACTTTTGCAAGCCTTCTTCTTCAGTTTCCCCATTTTTTTGTGAGCTAGCACACATTCTGTGAATTAATCCATTTATTCTTAAGTTAGCCTGGTTAATTTTCTGTTTCTGATAACCTAAGAATGTTTATGGTATTTAATAAGGACTCCATTTTTTAAAATCTTTAAATAAATTCACGTGGCAACAAATCTAGCATTGTCTATATTTTCCAAAAGAGACTATTTCACCATGAGAAGGGAACTGCCTACTCCAATGGGAGCGTCTCCTGAAGAATTAAGAAAAATGCCTCCGTGCTAGATAACATACATGTGCTCTTGATTTGACACAAGAGAATGAATGAGACCTAATAATGATTCTATTTGTCCTGGCACATTAAGAGTTGTTCCCACTCAAGAATTTTTTATAGAGGCTATTCTCTTTAAATCATCATTGTAGCTATATCTCATGTAATCATAGAATCCTCTTGAAATGGCTTATAACATGCCAAATATAAATTGAGTCAAAATTATGCAAAATTTATGTCAAATAACTTACAAAACTGTAAAAAATTATATCAAATGGTGGTATTACTCCTTCTTCAGAAATATGATGATTTATAAGTAATCTGAAAATCAACTTGCTACAAATCAGCAAGAAATGTGGAATGAAAATCTAAAGCATACTTTTAATTGCCTGGCCAATAACTCAGTCGTAAGAGGGGGGATCCTCAGGATCCCAAACTGTAAGGGGAAATAAAAGTGAGGGAGAAAATACATGAGCTGATAATTTGGCTGGGGTAGAATAGGGTATAGTTAATACCTTTCCTTAACAAAGGATCTTGGATTTTAATACAGCGATTGGGATAATGCCCTGTGTTTGAGAGACGGAAGGGATTATAACTGATGGTTGCTCGTAAAGCTGGGACCCTCACCCTCAGTAAAAGAGTGGAATAGAAAAAAATAAATATATTTATTTTGGAAAAAAGAGACCACAAGTAAATTGATGCTTCCCCCTGTACTTTGGGTTAAAAAAAAATCTTATATGAGAACTGAAAACAAGCCTGAGGCTTGCAAGGATTTGTTTTTTTTACCACTTGATTGTCTTTATTTATTTATTTATTTATTTTTATTGTGGGTAAAAATCAAATTTTTCACAATACATACCAATATTTGTAAAACGATATATAAATACATAGGCATGTATGTGCATTTGTTTACATAAATGTTATTTGTTATATATATATATATATATATATTTTTTTTTTAAAGGTGCCTAGATAACCTAAATATTACT
>JAQZBX010039997.1:0-22832 GCA_029593785.1 Cabassous unicinctus
CCTTAAAAAAAAAAAAAAAAGAGTCCGAAGGCTGCAGAGAGGAAGGGACGGTGGGCCTCTGGTCTGCGCGGCTTCCGTTCTCGGCTTACGGCTTTTACTGTCTTTCCAGACTCTCAGTACAGCTTTGCTCGAGTCCTTCAGCTGGCCCTGTGCTTTGCCTGGTGTCCTCAGAAACACCTTAAATCAACTCTTAGAAATACCTTAAATCACCCCAAATGAAGGGCAAGCCCCTCTGAGGTTCCTGAGGGCGGGGTGTCGGGGAGCCTTGGGTATGGCAGCTTGAAGGGGGGAGTTTTGGATGGCACACACCAAGAGAACCAGGATAGGTCTTGTTGTTGTTTGCTTTTGCTTGTTAAGGGAGGAATCTTCCTGGTGCTCCCTTGTCGGCTGCTTTGTTTTCATGATATACTGCTTCAAGTATGGCATTTCAATTCCGGTATCTGGACTCCAGTCCTCTTCCAGTTTTGATTTCCACCGAGAGAGAGAGCCTTATTCAGTTTCCTATTACATTAGGGGCAGGAACTGCTCTGGGGGTGGGGGGAGGCGAGCGGGGGCCTCACCTGAGCCAGGAAATGACCTTTTCATCATTACCCGCCTACCTCTGCCTGGTTCCACCCAGGTGGACAGGCACCTCCATCACTGCTGCTGAGGCTAGATGGGCTTCTTACGCCTTCCCGTTTCCGGAGGGTTCTCTGTGGGCTCCAGACAGAATGATTAATGGCCCTCTGGGCCAACCCTAAAAGACTGAGGAGACAAATATACCTCGTTCATGGGGAAACAAGCCCCAGGACATATATTATCTAGGAAAAATGAGATGGCCAATAAGGTATTCCGTTGGGTACTTACCAGCTTTATTGTTGGACTTTATTTGGTTTAAGAAAGAGAAAGAGAGAGATTTAATTATATATATACACGCACACATTCTTTATTAAAAACAACAAGAAGAAAGCACTAGATACTAGATTATTATTAAAGTATAGCTTTTCTTACATTTTTCCTTATTAAAAAAGGTGGGGAAGACTTAAATAAAAAATATGTCTAAACAAAAAGATTGAAAAATTGATTTCTATTTTTTAAATCACACAAAGAAACCACTATTGACAATTTGGTTGATATTGCTCCAATTATTTATCTATGCATATGGAAACGTTTCTTTAAACAATTAGTATTATACTGTGCATGTGATTTTATAATTGCTTTTTCAACTTAAGTTGCTGTGAAGGTTAAATAAGAGCATTTATAAAAAAACTTTTAACACATTGCCTCATAGTATCCACTATATGAAATTTAGCTGTTATAATCATTATTTTTGATTTCTTTCTGCATCAAAGTCCATTATCTATTTTATTTTATATATCCAGTTACAAGCAACGTTATAGTGAATATGCTTGTGGATAAATCCTTGCACACAGCCGTAATGATTTCTTCTTGGCGGAGAATTGCTAGGTCAGAAGGATAGTTCCTTACATTCATTAAACAACTTTTTGTTGAACGTTTACAATTTGCCAGCAACTATCTTAGGAACCAGAAATAACTCCCAGGGTAACAAGACACGTGGGGCACCTGCCCTTGTGGAGCTTGTACTCCAGGGAGAGAGAAAAACAAGCAATTGCAGGGAAATCAGAGAGAAGCAAATTCAGAAGCCAATGAATATATGAAAAGATGCCCAACCTCCCCAGTGTCCAGGGAAACGCAAATTAAAGTAACAATGAGGTGTCACTTCACACCCATTAGATTGACCAAACAAACCAACAAACACAAAACATCTAATGCCCTCCATGGACTTGGAAGAGAAGAGTTCTCATGTATGTACACTGCTGGTGAAATGTGACTTATTGTCCAGCCCTTTAGGAAAGTCATCTGGCTGCAGCTATAGAATTAAAAATGAACGTATCTACACTTGAACAACATTCCAGAGACCTGACCCCATAGAAACAGTATTGAAGAACATATTCAACGGTGTTTATTACAGCTTTGTTCATAGCAGCAAAAAACTAGAAACAGAGATTGCCCTTCAAAAAGGAATTATGACACAGCTACACCATAGGAATTTTTATGCATCCATTATTTCTTGTATGATATTATCCCATATATGTATCCTTTTTCATATATATACATAAAGAAATTAGAAAAAATAGATTTAGGGATATTGATGGTACATTATTAAGTGAAAAAAAAAAGAATGAAGATTGCAATGTAATGAAAAGGTATAGTTCTCTTTTAGTGAAAATAAGCCAACAGATTCCCAAACTCATAAATATGTGTATAAGCTTGTATCTTTGTATGGTCAAGGAGGAATGTGAGAAAATTTACCTAGTACAATGTTAATATTGGTTACCACAGGGATTTGGAATTGGGTAGCTGTTTAGCTTCTTTTCTTTCTACACCTTGTATTACTTCTGTAAAATAGCAAATGAAGGCAATTTTAACAATCAGCTGTTTTAACTGAGCACGACAGATACTACAGAGAAGGTGCAGGGCGTGAAGGAAGCACCTAACAGCCCCTGCTGCTATTTCCCGCTGAAGGGTTAGCTTTTTTTTTTTTTTTTTTAAGATTTATTTATTTTATTTTATTTATCCCCCCCTTGCTGCTTGTGCTGCTGTGTCCATTCGCTGCGTGTCTTCTCTGTGTCTGCTTATCTCCCCCTTGCTGTGAGGTCTTGCCGCATCAGCCCACCGCACCGCTCAGGCCGGCCTGCCCTCACAAGGAGGCCTCGGGACGAGAACCAGGGCCTCCCATATGGTAAACGGGGGCTCTATCCACTGAGCCACACCCGCTTCCCATGAAGGGTTAGCTTTTTAAAAATACAGACTAGACCCTTATTCAGGAGTAGAAAGGCCACAAATGGGATAGCTAACAAATTGTGGCCTGGGCAACAGTATTCGCTGCATAAATGTCATCTCTTGGACTCACTGTAGTTAACGAGACAGTATTAACTGGGACACAGACTTTAAAATAAACAGATTCCAGGCACAGGGTCAGCTTTCTATGATCCTCAAGTTTTTCATCTGCATGGTGGGTATCGTTACCTTTGCCTACCTCGTAGGACTGTCAAGAGTTTCAATTAGGTAAAAGTATTTCAGTGCACAAAACCGGCGCAAGTAAACACTCAAAAAAAAAAAAAAAGTTAATCTGAATCTGCCCAATTTTGGAGGTGCATAAAGAACAAAGCAGGAACAGGTGTGGGAGCGCTTTGCAAAGTGTACAGGTTGACGCAAAAGTGAGGCAATAAGAAACGCACAGAGAGCTGGAGTTAGGACCCAGCGCTTGGCATCCGGTTCAGGTTTTGGAGACGCACTTTTGCGACTATCTGCACAAAGTCTAACCAAGTCCTAGAAATTCGTTGACTCCGCTAATGGCCAGGAGAATGAGGAACTGGATGAAGCAGAGCGCTCCAGAGGAATGTCTGGCACAGAGTCCTTATTTCCAGAACTTTCCAGTGCTGGCAGGTGTGAGATTGTGCAGTCACCGAAAGCCTTGCCAAGGAGATTCAGTGCTAACTGTGGAATACGAAGGGGAAAGTCCCTTGGTGGGCCGTGTGTGCTGTTGAAGGCAAGTTACAGAGGAGGGTACAATACATGCCAGTTCCAAGAGCGCTTTGCAAGCAATGAGACTTGGCCAGTTAAAGAGTCTGAGTGTTTTGGCCAGCTCTGAAGTGTGGAAAATAGTGATGAGACAAAGCTTGTCTCCTGGCATTCTTTTTGTAATGCTCTGTGTGTACCAAGTGTCTCATAGCACAAGGTGAAAATATTTGAAAAGGAAAGAAAAAAGTGCTAGTTTGTATTCATGAAGCTGAAGCCTTTGAATAATATTTCTTTCCCCCTGTATCCACCTAAAACGTGGCAGGAGTTCCAGCCTTCTTTCAAATCCGGCTTTAATTATGCTGCACAATTTTTTGTTGTATGCTTTCACCTTGAGTTGGAAATTTGCTTCTAAACAATTCTCAGTCCCAGTTTTTCTTCATGAAGAATTGGAGCTTGTGGTACAGCTGGATGCACTAACACAGGTCCCTGCTTTGCAAGGGGAATGTGGCAAGGACAACCTAGGTCCATAGGTAGGTCAAGATGAACAGACAGAGAGCGGATGTAGTCAAGCAGTTGAGCACCTGCCTCCCACATGGGAGGTCCTGAGTTCGTTTCCTGGTGCTTCCTGAAAAAAACAAAAAGAAACAGAAAGACCAATTCAGGGAAGCCGATGTTGCTCAGTGGTTGAGTGCCGAGGTCCCAGGTTCAATCCCCGGCCCCCCGTACCTCAAAAAAAAAACCACCAAAAACAGATTAAAAGACACACAGTAGCCAAAAGGTGGTGGGGTGGGGAATGTCCCTCAACAGATGATTGGATAAACAAAATGTGGTATATTCATACAACAGAATATTATTCAGACATCAAAAGGACTGGGGTTCTGGACGTGCTACAGCATGGATGGACCTTGAGGACATCATGTTGAATGAAGTAAGCCAGACACAGAGGGACAAATATTTGTGTAATTTCACTTGTCTGAAATATCTAGAATAGGTAAATTTATAGGGAGGGAAAGAAGGAGGTCACCAGGGACTGCGGGGCGTGGAGAATGGGGAGTTATTGCTTAATGGGTACAGAGTTTCTGTTTGGATTAAAGGAAGAGTTTTGGTAATGGATGATGGTGATGGTTGCAGAACATTGTAAATGCACTTAATGACACTGATTTTTACACTTAAAAATGGTTAAAAGTGGCAAATTTCATGTTGTATATAAGTGTGTTACTGCAATAAAAGGTAATTTAAAAAACAACAACAAAGGACGAGGGATGTGACTGTGACCAAATACACACTTCGGCTCTGAGCTGGGAGGTAAAAGTCTTTTTCTGGTCGCCTCCTTTCCTGCGCCTCTGCAGTCTGCCCCTTGCTTACCTGATGATCTAATTATCTCACGTTAGGTAATGGTGGAAACCCCGTTAAATGACTGACCTCAAATAAAACCCCCTCTCTTCTGACATCCTGTGGTGGGCAGAGACAGCAGCAGGTAGTCACGAATTAACCTTGGGGCATGTGGCTGCAAGCACACAAAGGCTCTGGTTTGGAAACAGCCGCTGGCCGCAGCCCCACGGTACCCTGGGTCCGCGTGAGCAGGTATCCAGGAAAATGGAGGGTGCTGTGCATCAAATGGCTCTTTTTAAATCAAGATTTCCTTTTTTTTTTTTTAATCTGCGGGCCTCTGAGATTGACACACATATCAAATAGCTTTTCAAAAACTTAGTCACAAAATCGCCTTAGGTAGAAAACCGACTCTTTCAGGGGGCGTTTTAGGCCTGGTTGTGCTGCTGTTCATGAGAGCAAGTAGCTTCACCTCTCCTCGCCTCCCATTTTCTCATACATAAATGCGGAGACTGAATTAGAGGATGTCTGTGGCTCTTCTTCTTCTTCTTCTTTTAATGAAAAAGACTCCATAATTCCTCTGCCTCAGGCAAAAGTTTAGGGTTATCAGATTTAGCAATATTTGGGACATAGTTACACTAAAAAAAATTACTTGTTATTTACTGAAATTCAGATTTAACTGAATGTCCTGTGTTTTATCGGACAATCTTACAATAGTAAAAACTCAATTCACTCCAGTTCTTTTTAGGAGGAAAAGCTCGAACTTATATTTGTTTTGGCCTCATTTTCAATCAGCATGAAGAAAAAACAAAACAAACAAACAAAAAAAAACCCTTTCACAAAAAGAGCTCATTCTTTTTCTTTCCTTCATGGAATTAAATCCTAACACATGACTAAGGAGATGGACCGCTCCTAAACCGAAGCACCTGTGCGATCTATGCATCGGAAAGAAGTTAGCTCTGTGAGGAAGTCATACCTAGTACTTCAGTAAAAATAAGAGTACTCAGTGAGGAAGCAAGATTTGCCTTAAAAAGAAAAAACTTACACCTATACATTTGATAGCTTATACATTTTTTCTTACATTGTTTTGTTTAATCCTCACATATAACCCAAGAAAAGGGCAGTTTCGTTTTGCAAGTAAGGAACTTGGCTTAGGAATGTGAAGTGACTGACTCAATCACCCAACCAGTAAGTAGAAGAGCCAGGGCTCGAACCCAGGACCTTGACTGCAGTTTCTTTGCCCCCTCCCCTGTGTTGCTGCTATTTAGGAACTTTTCTTCTAGATGAGAGTTGCATATGTAGAGGGTACCCAGAGGCTTTAGAAAGAAAGTTCCAGTGCCTTTTTTTTGAGGAGGTACCAGGGATTGAACTCGGGACCTCATACATGGGAAGCAGGTGCTTCACACCCGCTCCCTCCAGTGCCTTTAAATGCTCCTGGCAGAACCCTAACATGGCAGTCTCTACTCAGTCCCCTTTGTGCCTCCCTGCTCTTCTAGTCCTTTCCAGTAAACCACAGCACAAAGGCAGAGAGCTGGTAAAAACCAACTGGTCTGGCATAATTCTGACAGACAAGGAGACTGTTCAAGATTGTTGGAATTGGAGCTGAGCCGTTCACTAGGCAAGCTGCTGCTCGCCAACCTCTCCCACCAGTGGTTTAGTCTGTGCTCAGCCCAGGCAACTCCGAAGATAATCTTTGAGAAGAACTTAAATTCCAAGTAGTTCATCAAGAGCACACACTTGCCCTAGAGATGACTATAAGGAAAAGCACGCACGCTCGCTCGCTCTTGCTGCTGATTAGAGACTAGCAAGAAGTGCGTTGTCATTGGTAAATTCACTTCTGTGGTCTCTAGCTGAGTGGACTATGTCGGGTTCCAGGGGTTGCTTGTCCTGGGGAACTAGAAAATCGGCTAGGATGCTATAAGTTGCCCATACTCCTGTGGAAAGCATCAGCTAGTGTTAGGGCTTTTGAATACTAAATAGCATTGTCTTCATTATACGGACTGCCCCAAATATTTTTCTCTTGTGTTCGACCGTATATGCTACTGACATATATATCTTATTTAGTTTAATTCATTTTAGGTCTTGTTAGGTCCTGGAAAATAAATGATATTCATCCCCTATATTGTGCATGCATGTGTATAATATTCATCTTTATTCCTTTGTATTTGTTAATATATTTATTGTTTGCTTGTGAAGAAGAAGAATAAAAACTGAATCTACAGTGGGCAAATGAGGTTCAGAAAATGCATACTAGCTGGAATTATCGGTGATTTTTAGTTTCTTCTTTCACTCTGCTAAATATAAAATCCCTTTAAAACGTGTGTGTATGTTTAAATTATAAAAGAAAACCTTCATTGCCCACACTACATCTAAAAATCCATCTCCCAACTGTCTAACAGGCTCATCTCTCTTTCTAGCTGTTGACAAACAACACACATTAACATAATCGAGATAATTAAGGGCAGTGCCAGGTACTGTTATCGTACAGGCTTCTGGAGTTCAGGGACTGCCAGTTTCACTCCCTTCTACCAGCCTGAAGGCGTAGAGATTAACACCTACATGTGTGGTGGCTTGAATATAGATGAGGAAGAGAGACAGGCTGCTTTCTTTGATTAAAACATTAGAAGAATAATTATTACAATGGTGAAATGGCGTAAGCCTTCTGTTAAGATTTTTTTTTTCTCCTCAACTTCACCATGTATCTCTGAAACTTTTTTCATTCCTCCATATGGCAAATTACTGTCATTGAAAATCTTATACTTCTTGTTCAGAACATTTTGGATGGATGGCATCAGTGGCCCCCACGATGGGGTAATTTTCATAGTTGCTGAGGAGAGGAGAACATTACTTCTGGAGACCCAGCAGGCATTTTATTAAACAATTGTACCAGCTGGAAACAAATTATTGCCTTTATTCGAAACTACCATTTAGGAGTCCACTGCTTTTCATTTTCGTGGGAAACAAGGGTTGGTACCAGCTAGGGTTCTTCTGTAGGTTTGTTAGCAGGCTGGCCTAGGCCCCAGTCATGGCCAACGTTAGGTCTATTGGCTGGTGTTTCTACATCAAGGCTGTGATTACTTTTAACTTAGAAGCTGATTCCACTGTCATTCCTTTCTCCATCTACAGCTCTGGCATATACTGATGAAGGCACAGAGGCAGAGAGACATGCGTGTTGGTCAGAATCCTAATGCAGTGTTACTGCAGCCCTTCTCCAGCTGTGCTTTTTTTAGACCACTATCACATGTAGACTGTGGCGCAGCCTCTGGGTCCCATCTCCATGTGCGGCAAGAGACGAGGCAGGCACCACATTTTCTCAAAGGACAGAAATGAACTGCAGACTGCTGGCTTTTGTTTCTAAAGGCCTTGTGATCCAGAAGTTGGTTCTGTTCTTGGAAAAAAAACCATGCCACTGCCAAAAGTAGCAGAGACCACGTTATCAGCTAATATCTCCACTCTGTGTAGTTAGTTGGAAAATAAAGTATATCCGGACAGTGTAATTTAAAAGGGTGGAGAGAGCCACATAATTTCCAGGGCAGGGAAAAGAGTGCTCTTTGGTGCATTTTTGGTGGAACTGATCTATCCTGGCTGTAAATTCCAGCTTCCTTTATTTTTCTATGCATGGTCCTTTTTGTGTGTGTGATGGAAAAATACAGCACAAGACTCTGAAAGTTGAGACAAGACTACTGGAAACGCTGCCTATTGCTTTCCTACTAGGGTTTTCTTACTGCTAGCTTACTGCTGGATACTTGTTTATTAGAAAAATTATGTGCCTTCCTGTTGAAAACTTAATTGAATCAGGGCTGTTCAAATCCTGAGAGGAAGTGCCTTTTGGTCATCTCATATTCCTTCAAAATCTGCTGTACTTTTTGACCTAATTGATTAAAACACAAAAGCCCTCCATGTAATTGTGTGTCAGGAACCCAGATAATTTCCTTAGCCAAGTGGAACTTCTCAGCTCTCCCTCACGGTCCACCCTTGCCCTTTTAGTTTCTCAAGGGAGACAGAAATCAACTTTGGATAAACGAGCAGTTTTCTCTAAGACAGTGGACCTGAGACAAAATTAAAATACTGTATTCAATTAAATTAGGAAGGGGGTAGTGAAAGTTCACGCTTTAGATTTCAGACTCAGGAAGTTAGCCAAATAGAATCCGTTTCTGTAGCTAAGACACTGTCAGCAGAGTGTTCCTACTTTTTTTGAACATAGAAGATGGGGAAATTGGTGGCAATTCCTTAATTCTTTCTCTGTGAAACACAAGTGAAGACTTTGGTGAACGTTTGCGACCACCCCCAGCCCTGTTTGGTTGGTCCTGTGAGGAGATTCCGTCCCTCCCCACCCGCAGTCCCCTTTTTCCACACAAACAAGGCTCCACCACAAAGCCAAGGGCCTTCGGAAGCAAACCAGAAAAGGAGCTGAGATCAGGTCTGTGTGATGGGCCTGATAAGGTCTTGGTACTTAGAGGTACAGAATTGTAGATACTCAGTATGAGCAAGTCTCTCTCTCTCTCTCTCTCTCTCTCTCTCTCTCTGAGATTTGAAATTTAACCAAAAATAAAAATAAAAATACATAGTTATTTTTAAAAATTGAGTACCTGTATTCATTTCCTGTGACTGCTGTAACAAGTTACCACAGACAGGTGGTGGCTCACATAACAGGAATTTATTCTCTTATAGTTCTGGGGGCCAGGACCGCACTCCCACCAGAGGCGCCACGCGAGAATCCGTGCCCTGTGTCTTCCAGCTTCTGGCAGCTGGTGGCATTTGGGTTGGAGCTGCATCTCTCCAATCTTTGCCGCCATCTTCACATCACCTTCTTCTCTGTGTGTCTTTGTTAAGGACACTTGCCATTAGATTAGGGCCCACCTGAATAATCCAGGGGTGATCACAAGATCCTTAATTATATCTGCAAAGATCCTTTGTCCAAGCAAGGTCACATTCACAGGTCTGAGGATTGAAATGTGGATGTATATTTTGGAGGGCCACCTTTCAGCCCAGTATGATGCCCCAAATTGATGCATTACTCATAGAATTATGAGCAATATTATAAATTGGTTGACTGATTTGCATAAGTGTATTTCTATTTGTTTGCCTTAATTTGTTCTAAAATAATATGCTGCAAAAAATATCATTATGTGTATCTGTAAAAAAAAAAAAAAAATTGGCCAACTGTGACCTGTGGAGCGGCCCTCCACTTGATATTGTGAATAAAGTTTTATTAGAACACAGCCACACTCATTTGTTTACACATTGTCTGTGGCTGCTTTTGTTCTACAACTGCAGAAGTGAGTAGTTGAGACCAAGACCATATGGCCTACAGAGCCTTAAAATGTTTCCCCTTTGGCCTTTATGAAAAAGTTTGCCAAACCTTGATCTACAGTAAGAAATAATTTAGATTCAAGAACACTCTGTGGTAGGGGAGGAGAGATGGGGTGGTTGTGGCTCTGCTGTCCGTGGGGAAGCCATCAAGTAGCAACAGGACAAAGCCCAGACCTGGATTCTTGTTCCAGGATGCCCGGGAGTCTCGGGTCGCCCTCACCAGGTGGATCATCAGGTGGTGATGTCTCCAGGCTAGCAGGAAGGTGGTGAAGTAACTACACAGTCTTCCTCTGGATAATAGTGTGGGTGATGGACATGCCTGGACACCTAACAAGTTCTGGAAGATTTCCAACTCACTCTTGAGTAGAAAGAGGAACCAGCTCCAACTTTTGAAAAGGGCAGAGTGATAGTTTGTCACAAATTCATTATTTCACATTGGCGCTGAGGGCAGTTGTGTCTATGAGTTTCTAAAATCCTTAGGAAACAGACACAGGAGTTTACTTGCAAGAGCAGTTCTGAAAAGACCAACAGAGCGCTGAAATGTCCCATTGCCTCTCCCAGACATTCCCTCCTCCCTCCCTCAAAGCCCTCAGTTCCCCCCAGGACAGGGACAGCTCTGCCCGTTCCCTACTCAGGCAGTCCAGTGTACTGAAGTACATCTCACCGAGTTTCTAGAGCTTGACATCCTAAACTCAGCTGCCTCGTCGTCACAGACCGAGAAAACAAACAGCAAAGCACAAGAACACGGGGGCCGCTCCTGGAGAGAAGAATGTCCTCCGCTTAGTGGGTGGGTGAAGAGCGTGATAAGAGCCTTTGCGCCAGAAGCCAGGTTATGGAGTATCACCAAGGTCCCAGTGTCTGGTCGCCCCAGTCACGAGCTGCTAACAGCATCTGGCGTCCATAACTCTTGGGTGAGGAATGCTCGCCAGGCTATTTCTGGAGTCTATCTCTGAATGCACTTAGGACACCGCATGCGTTTCCAGCCTTCCTCCCCATGAGGTGTGGGAGTGAAGGCTGTGATTATGTTTATGATAGGGAAGGATGAAATGTTTTGGAGAGTCACCGTGACATTTCAATGCTCTGCTCATCTTTTTAGAACTGCTCTTGCAAGCAAATACCTATCTCTGGTCTCTAAGTATTGTAGAAACTCACAGAAACAGAGAGTAAAAATCCCAAGTTGGGGGCAGACTAACTAATTACTCTGCCTTGCTTTACTCTGCAGAGGCTGTCAACCTCCCTTAGCAATTCAGAGGCAAATGGACTTTTCTTCTGCTTGGATGTCAGCCCCTCTACAATCTGGGAACATTTTCCTGCCCTGCGACTCTCCATGGTCCACTGCAGGCAGGCGGGTACCTGACGGCCCCCCGATATTCCACGTGCAATCCCTTCTCCTTGCCCTTCCTCACTCTGTTCCCTTCATTTCTCCCTCCAGCTCATCTTCACAAAGGCTTTCCCGACTTCTCTAAGCCCTTTTCACTGAGCGCCCTGAGAATTGGCATTTTAGCGCATAATTCGATACTACTACTTAGGATCCACTTAAATATATAGTTTTCCTCTTTTCCTCTGGTGAGGGCAAACTGCTGAAGGCAGAGACCAGCAGAAGAAGGAGGCCGAGAAACGGCACCTGCTGGCCTCTCAGGAGACCTCACCGAGCGCCCTTCCCTCCCCTTGCTACCTGCTCCGGAACTCCCCTCCCACCTCCGAACCTCTGCAGCCTTGTTTCCTCTCCGCCCACAATCCCAGGCTCTCCAAGCTTCATCTTCTACCCCTTCTTGCCCTCCCCAAGAGCTGATCAAGGCATTTTATTTAAGAGGGAAATAGCCGTTTTCTCCTTTAGAGAGTGCCGGTTTAACCCTTTTGTTTTCAGCTCTTTTATCTTTATTTCTGTAGCCCTGTTTGCTCTATTTTTATTCTATTGTGCAATCCTGGAGGAGGGTATCCTTACCTCTAAACATGAGCTAGCTTTGCTTGGGCTTAGGAACAAGGATCCCTTTGCTGGGTGCTGTGGCTTCTGCTTCTCTGTATGCAAAGCATTCTCGAACCTGCCCTGCCCAGGGCCTTGATGGGGAGTACAGCTACCTGGGGCTTTTGGTGGAGGTGTCAGTTTCTAAGTCAGTTTGCACTAATCCCCTTCTTGCCCTCTGCCTCTGCTGGGTGGAGACTGTAGACCCTGAGCTGCTTCCAGGTACCATGTGCCCCTGACTGCAGCTGCTCTGGGCTTGTCTGTCTAATCCCTCCCCAGAATTGTGTGGGCAGGGCGCCTGCCGTTTGCGGTGCTAACATCTAAATATCCCCAACCAGCTAACTCTTCACCCTTATTCGATATTCTTCGGTCACGGGCATCACCTTTTCGGACATAAAATAGGAGATAGACTGATACCTGCCTCTCAGTCTTGAGGCGCTATGATTTTCCTGGGGTGAAAAGCCGTCTCTGCTGACTTAGAGCCTCGGACCCCCGGGCATCCAGCCCAAAAGGGCTCCGGAGGCAGGCTGCAAAGGCCAGGTTGCACCGGCAGACACGGGAGCCCTGGTGCGTCCTGCAGAGCTGGGCCTCAGGGACTTGCTGGCTGGAAAGAGGAGCATTTGCAGGGCTCCAGGCCTGCTCATAAAGGGCGGAGGGAGCAGGGAAGGAATGTCCTGCCCCTCGCTGGCCCTCTGGGCCCTGGGCCCCGTCCTTGCCCACCTCCTCGCCGCCCAGGCCCTCGGCAGGCTCGCGCTGATGGGGCGGGACGGTGCTATGGTCACTAGCCCGCCCCCCGGGCCCCACTGCCTGCTTGATCAGGGCATTCGAGGGAATGCGCCAAACCAAAAGAACAAAGCGAGTCCTGTGATTTGGGCCAAATTTTAGGAATTGGACAACTCTTTGTGAACATGAGGGTATCTACAGATTATATGTTTCTGCATATGTTTGTGCTTACGTATTTACTTACAAAGGCATAATCATTAAATCATGCTATCCCCTAAAGATGTTCTCAGCGGCAACAAATCTATTGGCATGAGATAGCTCATGGCAATAAAAGCTATTCACGACAGGCGGGATGCTGCTGAAGTGTATAAAATAAATTTTAAAAACTAGGTTAAAACAGTAGGAGGCATGAGAGTCTAGCAGAAATAAAAATGGCAATCTGAGACCATCAGATCTAGATCCTTTTTTCCTGAATCATTGATTCACTATTCTTAGCTTTTATTTTTTAATGTGTGAAAATGATGGTAACAATGCTTCTAATTCCTTCTAATTCTTCTAATTCCTGCTCAGAGCGTCCCTGTATGCCTCAAATCTGGAATCTACATGTGTTTTAAAAAAGCAGATCAATAATTGATAGATTGACAAAAAATTGATCCAAAAATTGGGTTAAGAATTAAAGTTAGGATTGGGGAAGGGGGGAGCAGGAGAGTTTGGGATTTGGAGCATACTTTCATGTCCTTGAAGAGCTTCCTGTCATGTGGAATTGGCTGATTTTTAAGCCGATACCAGAGTAGCCAAGATTAATAATAATAGTGACAATGTGAGTAGCCTGCAATGTACAGTGTCCCGTCAGAGGCTGTTACTCATTACTCATTTACTCACGCCATCTCCCTGAGGGGGTAGTAACACTCCCTGTTTTACCTCCAAGGATTAGGTAATTTGCCCAGGGTCACACAACTAGTAGGAGTGGGAGATTGGCCACCATACCATGAAGTGAGCTGGTGGAAATGTCGGGTATCCCAGATGTTCAAGCCCAGGCATCCCGTGAGCCATTCACCTCTTTTCTGCCGTCTTCCCCTGCTCCCGCGCACTGTGCCCCAAGCACGTGGCTGCTTACCCAAGCCAATTGGAGTCGGCTTATAACATGGAAGTCTTGACCTACAGGCAAATCTCGCCACTAAGAGACGAGGTGAGCATGGCCACCAGGCCAGTCTGGACTGGAAGGCTTTCGCGCTTGCAGGCATCCCCTCCCAAGCCCAGGCAGACCCCAAGTGGGGAGGAAGTGAAGCCGCCTCAGCTGGCAGACCCTGGGAGTGGGTGAGGCCAGTCTGGCACCCAGCTTTGCTTAGCTCTGAGGCCATACTTGTTTAGAATGCATAGCCCATGAGTTGTACAGATGTTAGTTTTAATCTATAAGGGAGTGATTAGTAAGTGATCAGAAATACCTGCCCACCAGGGAGTTCCATTAGCATTTGCAGAACTCCAGTCCACAATCCAGCTCCTTCAGGGCTTCATCTCCTGGCTGTCTCCATCAGCAGTGGAGGCTTTATTTAGCACAAGAAATGTTAGAAATACTTCTTCATTGCTGAGACAGGTGGTGTTAAGGTGTATGGGTGGCTAAAAATATTGTACAGGCACCTCTGCCCCAGCACAAATGGGGTTTAAGAATGCAGTGAGCCCAGTAGCTCTGGTTCTGTTACCCAATACCCACTATAAAATAAACTGAATTCTGCGGCTAGGACTTTGGAATATATGCCCCAAATGAGTCTTTTTCAGAGAGTGATTGACGGAGTGCCTAAAAGGCCGGAGACCTGGGGCTTCACCGACTTTCCAGGAATGTAGAGTGTGACTGCGTACATGCCGGTTTGCCGATGAACAGTAGCGGAATCAGGCTGAGCTTTACTTTCCTCATAGCACGCCTCCCGGTGTGTGCACGTACTGCCTACCATCGTCCCAGGGTGTGCTGGGGTTGCACGCGCCGGCATGGATCAGCTCCTAAGGGTTGATTGTGCAGTCTCTTCCCAAGTCTGTGTTCAGCGCCGTCACATTGCCAGCTTGAAATCGGTCATGCAGACAGACAAATGCTACAAATCAAGGCTTTTTTTCCCCTGGGAAAGCTGGTCTTAAACATTTACCTGCACACCACTGTTTCCAGCTTCTGGAGGCCACTTGTGAATGACTAAATTGGGTTAGGACAGTTGGCAAGATTTCTAAAATTAATCTACTCACTTATGCCTATTTTAACCTTTGATGATACTCAAGAGATTTTCTAATTTGTCTCATAAGAACCCTAGGGTTTTCTAATATATATGTTTAAAAAGAAGATTTAAAGATGATAAAAGCAGCCCATACCTATTACAGAAGATTTAGATAATACCAAGAAGTAAAAAGCTGGGAGGAAAATCATCCTTATTTCTACCATCCAAAGAGAATAATTTTTAAAACAGAATTTTATAAAGTTGTGTGACCGAACTTTATTCTTAAGAAAGAAAGCAAAAGCAGGAAGCACTCCTGACTGTTGAACGGCCTCTCTTCACTGTGGAAGGGCCATTGGAAGGGTAAGCATGTCAGTCCTTCACCGTCCATCGTGATGCCAAATTAAAACCTGCGTTCCTACAAACTTGAGGCGAGTGCGAGTTCCCCTGCTCTTGTTTTGAATTCCAATTGTCCAAAGAGTTATGCTTTTCTTCTGACATGTTATCAGGAGTTTGAAGGGTTATGAAATAATGAACTAAATTGTCCTCAGCATTCTCCCAGTTTGCTGCATCGGAGCTCCCTGAGAACTGTCTTCTGAAATGAGCCCAGTCTCTGGGGTCACCTAACAACGAGGGCCGCTTCCAGCTGCACATGAGGTAGTCAGCAGTGACTGTGGTGTCGTCACGGACCCAAAGAGGCCGGCTTAACTTGGTGCGCACGTTAAGAGCCACGCATCACGGCGTTTACTGAGAAGTGTCTGCTCTGGAACCGAGGCTTTTTCAGAAATAAAGTGAGGTTTCAGTCGGGGACCAGGATCTCTCTTCTTTTCGAACAGTATTTGTAACTCGTTACCCCACATTCTGATGCTATCACACTGCAAATTTGAGTTTCAACACCCTCAGTCTGGCACTGCTTGAGTCATAAGATCAATATATCCAACTGGCTAACCTCATGGGGCAAGACCCTATCTCTCTCCTGAAAGCTCACCCACGTGATGTCCTGGAAACAGCTCCTGATGACCTGCTTCACGTTGTGCTTGTGAGAGGAGTTTTTATGTGGCAGAAGTATAAAACGGTCAGTCCACGGGAATGGCTGTGCAGAATATTGAAGGCTGTGGGAATTGTCAAGCACTCAGAACTGAGGTCTTTGTCCTTTCCTGGGGGATGTAGGTGAAGAACCAACTATAAGACATAGCAGAGGGAAGCGGATGTGGCTCAAGTGATTGGGCTCCCGTCTACCATATGGGGGGTCCAGGGTTCGATTCCTGTGGTCTCCTGGTGAAAGGCAAGCTGGCCCACATGGAGTGCTGGCCCATCCTGAGTGCTGGCCCATGCTGAGTGCTGGTCCATGCGGAGAGCTGGCGCAGCAAGATGACGCAACAAAAAGAGATACAGAGGAGAGACAATAAGAGATGCAGCAGACCAGGGAGCTGAGGTGGCGCAAGAGATTGAGCGCCTCTCTCCCACTCCGGAAGGTCTCAGGATCAGTTCCTGGTGCCACCCAAAGAGAAGACAAGCAGACACAGAAGAACACAGAGCAGACAGTAAGCGTAAAACAATGGGGGGGGGGCGATAAATAAATATTAAAAAAAAACAACATAGCGGAGCCCACATCACAGAGCAGGTATCACAAAAGTCTTTGATAAATATGGAAAAAAATGGAATATAGACTATAAGTTTTATATCAATGTTAAATTTCTTAAGCTCAATAACTGTACTTTAGGTGATTACATAAGTGAATATCTTTTTTCTTAAGAAATGTACATGGAAGTATTATGTGTTCAAGGAACATGATATATACAATCTACTTTCAAATGTTCAGAAAAAAGAGATGTTAGAGATAGATGGAAAGAGATAAAATGATACAGCAAATGTGGCAGAAGGTTAAAATTGGTAGATCTTGGGGATATTTTGGAGTTCCCTATATCAGTGTTATATTATTTTTGCAAATGTCCTATAAGTTATTTCAAAATAAAAAGCTTAAGGAAAAAAAAACAAAAAAACCTTTGCTAAAAATGCTTCCACTTGAGGGAAGCCATTCCCAGGGTGGCAGTGTTCAGCTGCCAGAACTGTGGTACTTTTGCCAACACCATGAAAACCAGGGACTGAGTATGTGTTTGGAGATGCCCTGGACCTTGGGTCATTAGAAACTAGAGATTTTAAAAGGTAAGAAAGAAAAAAAGAAACTGATTTGAAAGCCCTTGTTCCCAATGAACATTTCAACAACCTTTGATTTGTGAAGGTTTTCAGTTAAAAGTGATAGGAGAGAGAGGCCACATTTTCACTACGGTTCCTTGGAGAACATGGTTTTCTGATGATTTCATTGATTCTCTCCGTGTGGTGAACAGAGCCGGGGAAGAGAGGTGGAACAAGGAAGAGAGTCAGAGGCTGCGTGAGCTGCCATGAGACTCCTTCCTGCACAGTCACAAATCTCCAGCTCCAATCTGCAAAGAAAAACAAAAATTGGAGAAGGGGCTAATTGTGTGTCCTGGGTGTCTCAGGGTGTAACAGGGACAACTCCTGAGGGTTTGGTAGAGTGAGGACAAAGAGGAACACGGAAGAGAATGTGACTGTCAAAGGAAAATCGTTCCATTAGTGCTGGTTTTCTAAACTGGTCCATTTGGGGAATAGCATTTCAGCCAGAAGGATCCCTCTGGGGGATCTGCTATACAACTAGCCTATAAATTGCTGACGTCAACACTCAAAAGAGATGGTGGTTTCCAGCGTAATCCAAAACCATGCTCAGAAGACGTAACAATATGGACCAATGATGGAGAAGATGGCTGATGTGGGAAAGTACTTGCAATCCAGTAATCCTAGAAGACTTCTATGGAAACAGAGAAATTACCTGGGGATTGACTGTGTTTGCTGTTAGAAAATATATTGAGTGGTGGTTGGAGGAAGTCATGACATCTGCTAAATACTTTGAAGATGGCCAGAATAATAAATGTCTCTTCTTGGTGACTGACTTCTCCAAGATGCCCTTTCAACGTATTCATAATTACACGAGGAGGAAGGTGGCAAGATTTTAGTGCAATGCTCAAAGACCCTTTTGGGAGAAACGTATTACATGTGTACTCGCTCTCTCTTCTGCCTAGGCGTGGGTATGACCTGAAGAACATCTCTGAGGACTGGGGAGGATGAAGGGAGAATGTGGGCACTTCAAGGGATGGAAAATTGAGTCTACACACAGTCAGGGCCTCGAGGCGGCAGGGCCTCGGGGGGTGCTTGGTAGGGAACCACATCGCCATGTCCCCCATTGATAACCTTGGCACTGATGGAGTGGAGCCACCAATGAGCCCCCCTAACTTTGAAGGAATTGCCTAGACCCAGGGAGCCAATGTGATGACACAGGCTGACCTTCAGGTCCTCCTTCTTTTTCAGAGACCCAAAGGTGTGTGTTATAACGGGCTAGTTACATCTGTCCAGGCAGCTAGCTCAAGTTCCACGTTCCCCTGCCTCCTCCCCTTTCTAGCCAAGCATGGTCTTTGCCTGTCCTTACCTGGGATTAATTTCTTGCTGTGGATGATATGAGGCCGCTACCTGCGCCAACTGGAAATATTTAAGAAATCTCCAGCCCAGTTTGTCTCAACTCTGATGCAAATTAGAGTCACCTGGGGTGGTTTTAAACATATTGTTACTCATGCCCCCCCCCCACCCCACACCCCAAATTCTGATTGACTTGGTATGGAGCGGGCCTGGGCATTAGATTTGTTTCCAAGCATACCCCCAGGTGATCGTAATGTTTAGCCAGGGTTGAGAACCATTGCTCGGCTGAATCTGTGCCTGGGCACTGTAGAAGCTTTATCCTATGCTGAGTTTGGCTTAGAGAGAGGCCACATTTGAGCAACATGGAGGCTCCCAGGAGGCAACTCTTAGGCACCCCATAACACTAGGCTAAGTTTCAATTTCAAGAGCGAAGTCTCATAAGCCTAGTTGTCAATATCAAGGGCTCATCAGTGGACCATCCCCTTCAGCAGTCATTGCCCCTGCACTTGGGGGACTGTTGCTGCTAGAGAATGTGGCAGAGCTCTCCAGGATGGGAATTCAGTATTCTCTCAGTTGTTGTGTGAGTCTCCATGCACTGTGACAATGCCCCGTGAACATTTGAACATTTTTATATACTTTATATGCGTGCCCAGGTGAACTTCCTCCCGTTCATCCCCCATCCCTGACACCCCACACCAACAATCCTTCCCCACCCCAGTTGTAACCCTTCTGCAATCCAAAGCTTCTTCAAAGATGAAGCCATTACAATAGCCAAATACAATTAATAGGAAAATGAAATAATAATGACAATTGATGTGGAGCCAGTGGCCACTGGAGGCTCTGAGGGCAGGGAGAGGGAAAAACAGTTGTAATACGGGGATTTTTTGGGACTCGGGAATCGCTCTGAGTGATGTTTCAGTGACAGATGTAGGCCGTTTTACATCATCACGTAACATGTAGCACTGTGTGGGAGAGAGTGTGCTCTACAATGTGAGCTATGGTCCATGCTCAGTTGCAAAGCCCCAGGATGCGTTTATCAATTGCAATGAATGTGCCACACTAATGAAGGATGTTTATGTGAGAGGGTGTGGGAGGTGTGGGAGGTGGGGCTTATGGGAATCTCTATATTTTTTGTGTAACATTTATGTAATCTAAGTATCTTTTAAAAAATAAAAAAACTGGAAAAAAAAAAAAAAGGTTTATCGTATATTCCTATTGTATTGACTTCTATTGAGCTGACCTTGTGTTGACTTTCCAGTCTGTCTGGGTTCTGGCATTTGGTAATTGTCTTGTCTGCAAGGATTCCCAACCTACATCCTGCTTGGCCTCTGAAACTTGGCCTGGAACTATTCTCTAAACTCACTGTCTGAAAGGAAAAAAAAAAAAAAATGTGCCAACCGAGAAATCTTCAGGGTTCTTGATATCTACATGGCTCCTTGAGTTCTAACCCAGGAGGAAGCTGGACTGGGTGTGTGGCTCAGAGCAAGAGCTCTGAGTATAGACTGTTATACACCTCAAACAAGTGTACAGAGTGATCCACTTGCCCACTTTGCATTAGTGAGATGAGGCTGTTTTGGGACTCTGAAGTGCTCACACTCTATGGTGGAATTCCTGTGTATTATCTCACCTACGTCATCATTTCATGATTGAGTAAACACAAAGGACAATGTGGGGCTTCCGGAATTGAGGCACGAAGTAGACACAAAGTAGGACACACGTATGCTTTGATTAGCCCTCATACCCACCTTCCCTAAGGTGTGTCTGTGATCCTGAGGCACATGCTCGCCAGTGTTGCAGTCAAAATAAAAAACAAAAACAAATAAACAGATTAACAGCGCTGAACTGTGCGTGTGATTGTGGTTAAAAAGGGAGGTATAGGGTCGTGTGTGTCACTAGAATGAAAGCTAGAGGATGAAGCATGGGGCCGTATAAGATAGTGAGCCCTGTTGTGGATGATGTTTTACTGTGGTTATCAGTACAAATATAAAAACATTTTTTCATGAATTACAACAAATGTGCATCACTATTACAAGGTGTTAATAATAGGGTAGTGTATTAGTCAGGCAGAGGGGTGCTGATGCAAAGTACCAGAAATCTGTTGGCTTTTATAAAGGGTATTTATTTGGGGTAGAAGCTTACAGTCACAAGGCCCTAAAGAGTCCAACTCAAGGTACCATAAGAGGTACTTCCTCACCCAAAATCCGTTGCCACGTTGAAGCAGGATGGCAGATGATGTCTGTGTGGGTTCAGCCTTCCTCTCTCTCTCAAGGCTCCTGGGCCCAGCTTCTTCCAATCTCAGCTGTAGGCTGGAGGACTCGTTTCTTTTTGGGCTCAGTTGCTCTGGTCTCTTCACAAGGTCAGCTGTAGACTATCAGGCGAATGGCTAATCTCTCTTCCCGGGGCCACAGGATCAAAGTTCATTCCTCTTCTGTGTCTGTGGAGCTCTCGCTATTCTTCTGTGTATTTCTTCTTCTGCCTTCTTGATTGAGCATCTGTATAGCCCACCAAGAGGGCAGGGACTCAACCCTGCACACCCTAATGATGTGTCGAATCAAAGCCCTAATCTTAACGTAATTTAATCAAAGGCATCTCAGCTGTCCCCAGAGGGACAGACCAGTTTACAAACATAATCAAATGTCTTTTTCTGATTTATAAATAATATCAAACTGCTACAGGTAGTAGATGGGAAAAATACAAATAATGCAAATTATTGACTATAGTTAACAGTAATAGTGTATATTTTCATCAGTTTCACAAAAGTACTCTATCAATGCTAAGTGTCACTAATAGGGAGGTATAATGAGTAAGGTTTTTTCTTGTTTTGTTTTGTGTGTCTGGAGCAATGAAAATGTTCTGAAAAAACAAACAAACAGCTTTCCATATAGAAACAGCTTTGGAATTCCCTCTCCCCCTTCCCCAGGAATTCTGGTCTCTTGCAAGTGAGAGGTTTTAAAAAATTAGAAGTTGTGATCTCTTCCTTGGAAATTCTCATCTGCCTTTGCAAGTACTCTCTTGCCTTGGAGAGGAAAGTCACCTTTACCACAGAAAGCCAGGGCCACGTCGGGGAGATTTTCAGGTCTACAAAGCTAACTTGGTGTTCCGTACGATTATTTCCTCCTCTTCCTCAAAATTCCTTTGCATTATAGAGAGATGGGTTTTCCAGGGCTCATTTCTGTGATCTGATGCATCACCCCTTGGTTATCAACCTAAAAGACAGCTTCAAAATCCTAGGTAGATATGTTGGTATGTGAAGAAAGGAAGAAGAAAACAATTTTCAAATAGACTTGTAAGTGAAATTGTCCTCAAAAGTTACTGAATTGTGGGGAAGCAGGTGTGGCTCAGTGGTTGGGCTCCCGTTTACCATATGGGAGGCCCTGGGTTCGATTCCCGGGGCCTCCTCGTGAAGGCAAGCTACTGCACCGCGCATGGCTCAGTGAACTGAGGGCCCACGTGGCACGGTGAGCTGACACAGCAAGATAACACAACAGAGGGAGATAAGCAGACACAGAAAAAGCACAGCAAATGGACACAGCGAGCACAAGTAGCAAGGGGGGGATAAATAAATAAATAAATCTTAAAAAAAAAAAAAAAGTTTTTGAGTTGTGCATTTACTCCTAAGACAGAAACATTGTTTAAAGGAGTTTTATTCACTAAATTACTTTTTATTCATTATGTGAAGGGCCCATAGAATTTAAGCCATAGATGGTTTTCTGGACTTGTGTCCCTTTGCAGTTACTGGCAGTAGTGCTAATTTTTCCAGAAACTGGTATGGAGATTTAAAATAAAACAGGGCTTTAAGCTGCCCCAGTGGAATTCAATGAAATCAATAGAGTTCCTATATTTGCATTCCTAGCATTGAAACTAAGGCGGTGTCAATGCACATACATTACCTGGTAATGAACCGTGAAGATGTGCTCCTTAATGGAAGATAATCAACTGCAATGCAAATTTAATGAACTCTGATTTTGAAATGCAAACCAGGCCTAACACCCCCCAGAAAACTAACCTAATCGATAATCTAACCTGAGGCTTTAAGCTGTGAGAACAATCCACTGCTTTGGCCAAATCTGTCTTTTCAGATGCTCACCCCACAGGTTCCCGGCCTGTTCCTGCACATTAACCTACTGGCTAGGGCGCTTAGACTACCCAACGAGGAAGTGTTAGCCTCCTAAGACTTCAAAAACAACAACAATACACGCCCAAACCAGAACAAACAAAATGCTCACCTAAGCTCGTGTGAAAGGAGAGGAAGGGGCAAAGGCCCTTCGCAGCCCCAGACAGCTCAAGTCTAATTC
>JAQZBX010039998.1:0-16801 GCA_029593785.1 Cabassous unicinctus
TTTTTTTTTTTTTTTTGGTGAAATAAGGGACCCAAAAGAAAGCCTCTTCTAGACTACCCCCTTCACTGAGGGGACCCTAAATAGGCTCATGGAAACTAATCAAGCACTTCCCACTTCCTGGCCTCCCCAGGGGAGCTGAAGCTCTGATGCTTGTCAGTGCAGAACGATAAAATTGGCTGACTCTGGCCCCTCTAGAGCCAAGCCTCAGTATCACCGGGCTGTTGGGTAAATCAGGCTTCCTCAGCAGATTCTCCTCTCCCCTCAGCCTGGCACTGCTTCAAGCTGGCTTATCTGCTCCCCAAATCTATGAAGGGGTCCAGGCAGCCAAATCCACAGAAAGGAAATCCCTCTCGACTCTCTGCCAGAACCCTCCCACTCTCGGATAATGCACCTTCTCACTGGGTTGCCGGTGGGAGTCACGGCTCAAACCAGCCTTTTTCCCTGAGGGTGGGGCTCAGCCATCTGCGTTGACTACCACAGGCAAGGGAAAAACTCATGAATCTTTCCTAAGCAATCCACCTCACTGTCCAGCTCCCTCCAGATCGATGTCCCCAAGGTTCTTACTCCATGCACCCCAGCACAGACCCCTCAGACAGGATCCTGTCCCCAATCAGCCGTCCCCCGAGAGTGAGTTTGTGAGTACCCTCCTAAACTGACACCATCTTTCTTCCTCCTCTCACCAAAAATATCTAGATTTGCAGGATAAATTAATTATATAGGCACACTTTTACAGGGAATTTCTTTGTAATTTACCTGTAGTAGTCAACAATGGCAGGAGTTGTTATTACGATCCTCTCTCATCCTAATTAAAACACTAAATATTTCAACATTTTAATGGATATACTTGTTATACTGTTCATTCAAAGACAAAAAAAATGAAACTCTGCCATCTTTCATTTAGATAGTGAATATGCCAGCTTTTAATTTATAAATTGGTGCTATGGAGGAACTCATGTGATACTGAAGGTACCAGGTTTCAGAAAAGTTAAATGATTTTTTTTCAGGTCACACAGGTATTAGGTGTCATTGTTCGCATCATCTCCCTCATTGAGAATAAAAGCACCAATGTTAGTAATATAGGTAGAGTACCCTCAATTTACTAGGCTGTTTTCAATCAGAATATGACTGATTTATTTTGTCTCCTCAGGTGGTATAAACAAGAGATGCACTTTGGTTCTTTTTTTTTTTTTTTTTCTATTAAAAGAGATAGACATTTTCAGCTGAGCAAACAAATCCAAAAACCTGAGGGAGAAGGGATCACCTCCCAGCAAGTCAGACCAGCAGAATCAGACTTTTCCTTTAACAGTGGTTTCAGTTTGATTCAAAGAGCCAGCAGACCAGATTTTTGCATGTGTTTAAAGAGATGGTAATTTCCACCATCAGCCTCTGTTCACTACCTCCCCATCAGTACTGAAGAATTTCAAAGAAGTTGAAGAAACAGAACATTTTTGAAACAAATTGATGTGATTTATAACATAATTATTTCTCAGCCTGCTTTAATGTTTTCTTTTTCGGCCTGCTTTTATCTTAAGTTTCCTTAGTTCATTTAGGCTCAGACTACTATATTTTACATGTACTGAAGGTAATGAAAAAGGTAAAAGGTATTCCAAGGGCAAGTGTGCTTCATTAAAGTAGATAAGAATAAGACATTTCTGGAAATCAGAAGGAGAGATAGAATCAGGGACTTATGGGTGGAGGAGCTCATTTTGTTTTGACTAGGGTATATTTCTTCAGTAAATCTGAAGGTTTACTGTCACTGTAGTTAAGTAGATGAGCCATGCTATTGCAGAATAAATAGCAGATATATTTGAAGTTCATATAAGAAAAACATGAAGTATTCAATCCTTGAAGAAATAAAATGAAAGAAAATGGGGAGAACAAGTATCAATATTTCAAAGATAGAGAAATAATGACAGAAAGAAAGATTCTGAAGAGTAATTTTCAACAGGTTCAAAAGTTCAAGTAAGATAAGCCTCTCCAAATTTAGATGATCTTTCGAACCATATTCTAATTTTTGAAGGCACTATTTTTTTTTCTTTTTTTTTTTCGCAGACAAAATGAGCTAAAATCTTTTATGAAAACTTTTGATGTTTTTTGCCTTATTGTTCTTGAAATTTAGCTGGATTGTATAATAAGCTCTCAAAAAAGCTTATCAAAAATACTAAATATATACTTTAATTAAATAAACATAGTTATCAATATGTCATTGGTTTTCCTAGGTTATATGTAAATTCTAATGACCTTAGTAAATATGATAGTAATAGTTAAAAATAATGAAGGCAAGCCAAGCTTTTTTTTTTTTCTTTTTTTTTTTGGAGGTACTGGGATTGAACCTGGGACCTTGTACATGCGAAATAGGCACTCAACCTCTGAGCTACACCCACTGTGCACAAGTCAAGCTTTGAACCCCCTTTTTATATTTTTCTCTTTGAGTAAAATTCTCCAGAATATACCTAAGGAAATGTTGGTATTTGCTGGAGATATAATCTCAGAAACTGTGATAGCATTTAACAGTTATTGAATACTTACTATAAGGACAGGCGTGTGCTTAGTACACAATGCACATGGTCTCATTTAATCCTCTAATCAGCCAATAAAAGATGCATAACTATGATTTCCATTTTAGAGACAAGGAAGCTGAGACTGGATGCAAGGTCATGTAGTTTAAATGCCAGCTATAGGTCCAGGTAATCAGACTCTAGATCTCATTTTCTAACACATGTGATGTAAGGTTTGTGATGTCAATTTCCCCATTCTACAGAAGAACCATTAAGCAGTCAGCTGACTCCACTGTTACCACCTCCTGTGCTCTTTCCAATATAACAAAGAGTCCAAAGGTTTTTATTTTTGTCACTTTTAGTTATATAGTGAAACATATCCAATGTTTAGCAACAGCAATAAATAGCCAGCAATTTCCAAGTTTTGAATGATTATCTATAATCATTATCTGTCTTTCCTTTCAACAATTGAACATGTGTTTGTCTTTGTAAGTACACACACACACTCACACGTGCTTTTTTTTTTTTTTCTCAAACCCAGTGTCAGGCTTCTGCTCTGAAGTTTTGGCCCAGAACAAAGGAACTCATTCAATCCCTAGTTGCTGTCCTCTCTTCCCCTTCAAACACTGGGGTTACGAGGCTATGGAATGTCAATCACACTTGCTCAAATTGGAGTATGTGATGGATACCTGGTTTTCTGTGGACACCCGATGACCACTAGTCACTATCCCAAATTATTTCATGTTGTTACTGGGGATTTTTCACATTACGTTTTGGACAAATTACATAATTATTTGCTAATTTTAATAATTTTCAAATAACATTTTCTCAATCTTTACAATAAAGTATTCTAGAACACAGATAAACACATTTATTATGATTCTACTTTCTTTAATACCAATTAAGAGACAAGAGTATCATATTAGGTCAATCAAATCTATGATTCAACTTTCCAATACTTTTTTTGTATATTTGAATAAAAGTGAGCCTTGCAAACTATAGTTCTGTCTAGATATTTATAAACAGGCAAACAAGTTTCAGAATGTCATTTCAAAGAATACATTGGGAGTGTTTCAGTTTGTATTGCTGCCCAAAGCAGAAACCCTAAAATATGTTGGCTTTGACTCTGAGAATTTATTAGTTTACAAGCTTACAGTTTTGAAGCCAGGAAAATGTCCCAATCTAGACATTGTCAGGAGGATGCTTTCTTCCTGAAGACCGGCAGCTGGGGAGCCTGGACTCCTCTGTCATTTGGCAAGGCACATGGTGGTGTCTCTTGGTCTCTCCCTTCTCTTCCAGATTTCTTTGATTTCAGCTTCGTGATTCTGTGGCTTTCTCTTTTCATTCTGAATTTCATTCTCTTATAAAGGTCTCCAGTAAGAGGATTAAGACCCAAGATGAATGAGGTGGGTCATCTTAACTTAAGATCTACTCTCCAAAAAATTCTACTTGCAATGGGTCCACACCCACAGGAATGGATTAACTTTAAGAATATACTTTTCTGGGGTACATACAGCTTCACACCACCACAGGGAGCAATTGAATTCTGAATTACTTGGATAAGTTAGTTGATCTTGCTGAGTTTTAGATCCCTTATCAACAAAATGTGTCATATGCGAAGCCTTCATATAAGATAGCTAAATTTCACTGAAGTAAAGAAGCAGATTGTTTGTCTTTAGAGTAGTGCAATTCTAATATGTTTCCTGTAAATTTGTTTCTCCTGAATGTGTATATCATCTTTATTTTTATAAGAAAATGCAGATTTACAAATATCTAATTCTGCTTGAAATTATTTAGAGAGAAATATTCCTACTCCTCTTTGGTTTTGTGTGTTTTTGTTTGTTTGTTCCTCAGCATTATAAAATTCTCTCTTTTTCAACATCTGGAAGTTTGTTTTGCTACAGCATGCTTACAATCTCCAGAACTACCTGGATTTCCTTGAATGAATAGCTGCAATATAAGATATTTGATTCTCAAAATTACATTTTTAACACAATCAGAAGGAATATTTTCAGAGATATAAGATGACCATCCATGCTATAGAGGTGCAAGCCACTCTTAGACCCTGAAATGTCAAAGCATTCCATTATAGTTAGGAAGATTAATACAAAAGAAGGTCATATGCCAACATTTTAGTTTAGGAGAATATATGATCTGTATTAATCTAAATAATTGAAATTTTGGTACCTTCCAAATTTCTCATGCTATAAAGGGATCATCATTTCATGTATTAAATATTGATAGGATGCTCTTTAAAGGCTGTTTAAAACATAAGTTATGGTATAGTAAGAAAGCATTTAAGATTTCAAAATTATATAAAGGAAAGGTATAAATGAGTGAAGTAGTCTAAGATTTTTCATGGCAATGTAGAAGAACTTAAATATCTAAATTGACAGAAAGTTTCCAAAAATATAAAAACTTCAAAAAGAAAAATTTTATTTCAATAATAACTGAAATTATTTAAATGATTTCACTGTGGTATAACTGTGCATTTTCCTCTATTTTATTTCAGATTACCAAAATCTTAGAAGAGGAACAGTATATATTGACATAGGATGTTCAGACTTATTCTTTCTAGGTTCTGAGGAAGCAGATAGATGGCTAGCTTCGCAATACTAAGTGATGTTTCACTAGAATTACAGTGACCCTCCTCTGAGATGTTTTGGTATTCTCTGAATCCTTCAATGTATATGATTTCTAAAATGAGATATCTAATTTTGAAATTGAGTGCCAAAATGTTTTGAATTTGTGAACTTCATGAGCAACTTAAAGAATACATTGCAAATAAATGAGGGAGATCCAAGATTGTGGAATAGGGAGCTGGCAGGCTACACTCCTCCTCCAGCAGCTAAGGGGAGGAAGGCAGGCTTGCTGAGTATAGGGGATGCTTCAGGGCTGCAGGGGTGTTCGGAGAAGTGGCTGGAGAGGAGGTCTGAGCCAGGCACTGGGAAAAGGCAGGCAAAGGAGCAATTGGCCTGTGTGGGAGTACCCAGCACTGCACCAGAGCAGTGGAGCATCTAGCCAGTGTTGGGGTGCCCAGCCAGACACCAGGCAAAGCTGTGGGACAATCAGGGCAGTGAAGTGTTGCCCAGAAGGGCAACGGGCGAGTGGCATGCTGTAGGGCGAGCAAGCTGGGGTGGGAGGGCACCAGGAAAGAGGGGAGATGTGGGGCAATTTGGCTGGTGAGGAGGTACCTAGCCAGATACCAGGTAGACTTTGGGGCAATCAGGTAAGTGTAGAGGTTCCAAGATGAGCACCAGAGGAGTGGTGAGCCGTGGGTCCATCTAGCCAGTGAAGGGGACCTAACTGGAGATGGAGGTTTGAGAGGGAGGCTGTTTTATTTTTTTCTTCTTCTTTCTTTTTCTTCCCAACTCTTAGGATGGACATGGATGTACATGTCCAGGAAGTGCAGCATGCTCCAAATAGAATAAATCCTAGCAGACCTACTCTGAGACTCATTCTAATAAGATTGTCAAATGCCAGAGATAAAGAGAGAATCCTGAAAGCAGTAGGAGAGAAGAGATCTATCACATATAATGGATGGTCAATAGGAATAAGTGCTGATTTCTCATCTGCAAACATGGAAGCAAGATGGCAGTGTTATGACATAGTTAATGTGCTGAAAGAAAAAAACAAAAACAAAACTGCCAGCCAAGAATTTTGTATCCAACAAAATTGTCCTTCAAAAATGAGGGAGACATCAAAATGTTCACAGATAAACAGAAATTAATAAACAAGTTCAGTAAAGTGGCAGGATATAAGATCAACATGCAAATTAAAAAAAAAAAACATTTCTCTACACTAATAATGAGGAATCTGAGAAGGAAATCAATAAAAAAAAATTCCATTTACAATAGTAATAAAAAGAATCAAATATCTAGGAATAAACTAAACTAAAGATGTAAAGGACTTGTAGACAGAAAACTACACAACATTGCTAAAAGAAATCAAAGGAGACAAAAATAAAAGGAAGGATATTCCTTGTTCATGGATGGAAGACTAAATATCATTCAGATGTCAATCCTACCCAAATTGTTTAACAGATTCAATGCAATTCCAACAAAAATTCCAACATCACTTTTTACAGAAATGGAAAAGCCAATTATTACATTTATTTGGAAGGGTAAAAGGTCCCAAGTAGCCAGAAATATCTTAAAAATGAAAAACGATATTGGAAGACTCACATTACCTGACTTTAAAGCATACTTCAGAGCTACAGAGGTCAAAACTGTATGGTATTGGTACAAGGATAGAAATATTGACCAATGGAACCAACTGAGAGTTAAGAAATAGACCCAACATCTACAGCCAACTGATATTCAACAAGGTTGCCAAGTCCACTCAATTGAGAGAGAATAGTCTCTTCAACAAATAGTGCTGGGAGAACTGGATATCCATATCCAAAAGAATGAAAGAGGGTATTAGTCAGCCAAAAGGAGTGCTGATGTAAAATACCAGAAATCTGTTGGCTTTTATAAAGGGTATTTATTTGGGGTATAAGCTTACAGTACCAGGCAATAAAGCATAAGTTACTTGCCTCACCTAAGTCTGTTGCCGTGTGTTGAAGCAAGATGGTTGCCAACGTCTGCCAAGAGTTCAGTCTTCCTGGGTTTCTCTCTTCCTGGGGCTTGTTTCTCTCCTGCTCTCTCCACAAGGCGAGCTGTAGACCATCAGGCTCTCTAGGCTTTGATTCTCTCCCTGGGGCCCGATTCTCTCTGGGATCAGCTGCTCTGCTCCTCTGTGTGCTTTCTTCCCCAGCTCCAGCTCAAAACTCCAACCTCCTTTCTCTGCAGTGTGGTTTCTCTATGAGTCCGCACCCACCAAGGGGGTGGGGATGCAATGTCCTACTGATGTGGCCCAATCAAAGCCTTAATTATCAAGTAAAAGTGAAACCTCTGAATCCAATGTAATCTAATATGCCCAGAAGGACAGACCAGTTTACAAACATAATCCAATATCTATTTTTGGAATTCATAAGCAATATCAAAGTGCCAAAAAGAGAATCCCTACCTCATGCCCTATACAAAAATTAACTCAAGATGGATCAATGACCTAAATATAAGAGCCAGGACAATAAAGCTCTTATGTAATCTAAGTATCTTTAAAAAATAAATATAAAAAAGATTTATTTAAAAAAAGAAGATAATGTAGGGAAGCATTTACTTGATCTTGTAGTAGGCAATGATTTCATAAACTTTATACCCAAAATACAAGCAATGTAAGAAAAAAATAGATAAATGAGACTTCTTCAAAATTAAAAACTTTTATGCTTCAAAGGAATTTGTCAAGAAAGTGAAAAGGCAGATTACTCAATGGGAGAAAATATTAGGAAACCACATATCCAAAAATAGTCTACTATCCAGCATATATAAAGAAATCCTACATCTCAATAATAAAAAGACAAACAACCCATTAAAAAACAATGGGCAAGAGACTTGAACAAACATTTTTCTAAAGAGGGAATATGGATGGACAAAAAGCACATGAAAAGATGCTCAACATCACTGGCTATAAGGGAAATGCAAATCAAAACTATGATATATCATTTCACACCTATTAGACTGGCTGCTATTAAAAAACAGAAAACTGCAAGGTTGGAGAGGATGTGGAAAAATGGGAACACTTATTCACTGCAGGTGGGAGGGTAGAATGGTGTAGCCACTGTAAAGGACAATTTGATGGTTCCTCAGGAAGCTAATTATAGAATTTCCATATGATCTGAAAATTCCCCTACTAGGTATATACCCAGAATAATTGAAAGCAGGGATACATATAGATATAGGCACATAGATGTTCATAGTGGTATTTTTCAGAATTGCCATAGGATGGAGGCAACCCAGGTGCCTATTAGCAGATGAATGGATAGACTAGATATGATATATGATTATAATGGAATGTTATTCAACTATAAGAATGAATGATATATTGACCACGTGACCACATGGATGGACCTAAAGAACATTATGTCGAGTTAAATAAGCCATACACAAAAGGACACATATTACATGATTTCACTGATACGAGCTAAGGATAGTAAACAGACTCATGGAAGTAGAGTCTGGATGATAGGTTACCAGGAGATAGAAGCAGGGTAGAGATTGGTGAGCTGATGATTAATCTTTGCAGAATTTATAATTAGGTTGATTGTAACAGTTTGGAAAAGGAGAGAAGTGATGGTGGCTCAACGATATGAGTGTAATTAACAGCACTGAAGGGTAAGTGTGAATGCGGTTGAAAGCGGAAGTTTGGGGCTATCCATATTAGGAGGAAAGCAGTGGAAAAAATGGGAGACTGTATAATTTAGCAAACTCTGGGTAGGCCAAGGACTGTGGTTAAGATTAAAAACATAAGAATGTTCTTTCAGGATCTATAACAAAGTTACATCATTAGTACAGAGTATTGATAGTGGGGGAATATATGAAGAAAATGCACCTAAAACATATTTCTCTGGGCTATGAATGTATTTGTATTGTCATAGGTATTTTTTCTCAATAGACAGAGGCCATACAGCAGCTAAAAAAAAATTCAACCTCCATACTGATGAAGTCCTGGTACTTTCTCAAATAAAATATCAAAAAATTCTGGAATATATAAGCCATGCCTAAGAAAAGAAAACAGGCCAATATGCCAAGTTCTTGATCCTAATGGTTATACTTATGAACTTTATTCCTGTAAAAACGAAATTTAGCCAAAAGTATAATTAATGTCTAAGAGATACCGCTGGAAAACATCCTTGTTACTCAAATGTGGCCTTTCTCTAAGCCAAACTCAGCAAATAAACACACTACCTGTTCCCCCAATGTGGGGCATGACTCTTAGGGATGAGGCTCCCTGGCACCAATGGATTATTACCAAGTGCTAACCAGCAATGCATTTGGAAAAAGACCTTGACCAAAAGTGGGAAACATTAAATAAAAAAGAGCTTTTCTGGCTAAGAGATTTCAAGGTGAGTTGGCAGGTCATTCCAGAGATTATGCTTATGCAGGTCCCAACCGATTTCATTAACTGCCACAGTAAACAAAGCCTCAAACAGGAGTGATCCTGAGGGCTTTAGAGATGTCTGGACACCATAGGCAAGGCTCACAGCCTCAGGAAATCAACACCTCCTTGGTGGGACCTATTTGGTAATATATGATCATCTATTTCCCCAATAGAACTTAGTTATACTCATTTATAATTCCCATACTCATGTTTGTTCTACTCCTTTTATTTGAAACAATAATTTTCAATATATGCATTAAATATGTGGGTACATATCTAAGACTTAACTTGGATTGTTCATATGCCAGTTGAGACCTGAATCTCAGCAAAGTTGCATCCAACTCCTACTCTCCAGTTCTTCAGGCTTGGCCTGGACAACTGACAAAATGATGATGGATCTGTCTTATTCCAAAAAACAAGGAGTATCTACAACTGCAAGCAAAACAATTTCTTCCATCTGCCTCATAATATCTAAGTCTCCTATCAGCCTGAAGCAGTCAGAATGGACATCGTTCTAAACCCCTCAAAACTGAGAAATGAACAAACATAAGAGTGGAGTGTAACCACGGACCAAAGTAGGTTTACTGTTATTGTAGTTATTATCTTGATTTAACAGAAGAACTTGTAACATTGATATAGAGATAGTGATTGCCAGGGGTTCAGAAGGGAGGGGAACAGATGAATATATGGAACACAGGGCATATCTAGGGCAGTGAAATGATTCTGTTTGATACTGAAATGATGGACAATGACATTATATATTTGTCAAATGCTATAAAACTGTACAGCACAACATGTAAACCATAATGTAAACTATAGACTTTGGTTAGTAGCAATGCTTCAATATGGGTTCATCAATTGTAACAAATGTACCACACTAAAGTAAGATGTTAATAAAAGGGAATAAAAAATTCACCATGTAGAAAAATTCTAAATAATTTCTGTACATACTATACCCTCAAGGAGTTGAATAATAAACCCTCACACCTTAGGAGTGGCCTGTGCATAGTCACTTCCTTTCAAGGAGCACAGCATCAGAAGGGGGAAAAGAGTAACTTTACATGAAGAAACCTGAGAAAACTTACCTGAGTCAGGTGGTCAAAATCAATATCTAAAGTGATAGATCATGTTGACTGCATGTACTATTTAGATCATGGGTTCTTAAAAAGGAGTCAATGAGCTTGAATTTAAATTTAAAAACAAACAAACATTATTCTTGTGGGGACATGTTGGTGCGGGTGTGAGATGCTTATTAAATAATCCACAGTATAGTGTGGACTTAGTAAGGGGTCAGTGGTTTTCACCTGACTGGCAAAGAGGTTCATGGATCAAAAAGGTTAAGGGGCCCTGCTTTAGAGGATATGATGAGATGAACACTTCATCTTTCTGGTCTTCCTCCCTACAACCCATAACCGTTGTTTAACCATGAGAAAAACATCAAATAAACCCAAATTGAAGGATAATCTACAAAAACTTGACTAGTCTGAGAAACTGTCATATCCACAAGGAACCTAAGGAAACATGATGACTAGATGTAATGTGGCATTCAGGATGGGATCCCATGAGAGAAAATGTATGTTAAGTAAAAAATAAGAAAATTCAAATAAGGTATAGAAACTGGTTAGTAATAGTATATTGATTTGATTCATTAGTTGTGACAAACATACTATACTAATGTAAGATGTTAATAATAGGGGAAATTTGGGTGTGGATATACTTCTCTGTAAATCTGAAATTAGTCTAAAATAAAAATTTTATTTAAAAATAATAAAAAGAATACATTTGCAACAAATTGAATTAATCTATCAAAACAATAATTGCTTATTGTTTTAATAACAAAAATATTGAGATTTGCATTTTGTGCTCTCTTGATATTTTTGTTTATTTAAAAAATATATAAGGCTAATGGGTGTATATATTTAAAAGTAGGCAACAATTTGAGATTTTTTTGTGTGCTGCAAAATCATCTAGATAATTTTCATCTACTAAAATTTTCTCAAAAAGAGAGAAAATGTAAATATGTCATGATTTCTTTTATATACTATTTCAATACTGTTTGATATATTTTCAAAACTAAAATTATTTTTTACCTCATAAATAATATACACACTATAAGCACCATCAAATAGATCACAGCCAATTAATTCCATTTCAGTGCTGTCATGAAAATGTTGCACTTTTCTTTTTATGTATAGCAACAAGAAAATGTTTTGTTCTTATTAAAGTTTGAAGTTGTATTAAAGCAGTGTTGCTATTTTGTAGAACAGAAAAACACTGACCTTAGAATTCCAATTCTAGCTCAACCTTCATTCCTGCTCTTCCTCTATTAACAAAGTGACCTTGGACCCATCACTAAAACTTTATGAGTCCTAATTTCCTTCTCTGTAGAAGAGGGCTCATTGCTTGCCTTTCTTAAATGCTGGATTACTGGGGAGGGTCAGAGGATATAACGGATATTAAAGCACTTGGTAAATATTAAAGCACTAGTGTTATTATTATTACTAATACTGTTATTATTATAGATCTCCCTTTGTTTTGTTTTAAATTTCCCTAATAGAAAGAGGATGTATTTTAAGGTAGTCAATTAAAGGACATCACTTTTGATGATAGTAAGACGATTAACAAGAATAGAGGAAAAAAGGGTTTACCATGTTAACATTGATTGTGAATTAATATTATAGTGTATACAAAGCTTACAAGGGCATATGTGGTTACCTGACAAAACATGCATCTGATTATTATATAATATATAAGATGTTTTATTCATGTTAGTTGAGTAGTGTTGAACAAGTTAAAAGTGACATTTAAACCAGAGTGGAGGAGTTAAGTGTGAATCAAACTTTTATTTGCCAAAATATGTACCTGGTATTCTTACAGATTTTGTGGATAAAAATAATTTTTAAAGTTTCTTCACACTAGACATATTTTTCTTCATGTGAGTCCTCATGTTTTAAAGGCTATTGCTATAACAATTTTTGTACTCAGTTCTTTTGGCATTAATAGTGTATTAAGATAAAGTTTTGAAAATTTGGAAGCTCTCCATAAAATTGTTTTAACTTAGAAACTGTTATTTGGGGAATAGTAGAAAAAGAAAAGAGTTGAATTAGGGTTGATTGATATTTAGAAATATTATATAGAAAAGGAAGCATTGCATTATATCAAAATTAAAATAAATTTGGATTTATGACTCAAAAAGTGTATCTTTAACAGTTGGTAAATCTGAAGTTATAAACAAAGAATGAATTTCAGATTTGGAATATTACCGTAGGATTTGTTTGAAAATGCTTCTTGTTCAATGAATATTTAAAGTCTAACATATTTCCATAATTTTTAATCACTTCGACTTTTCTCCTAGTAAAGCAGAAAGATTCACTTTACTAAATTAAAAAAAAAATCTTAGAAGAAATTTTGGAATCCAGGTTAGATAGAATAATATGTCATTAACTCTATGACAAAAGATGAATTTTACTTTGCTATCCATTATAATTTATGGGTTTTTGATTTTTAAAAAGTCAAAGATTTAGGTTTTGACTAAAATACATATAAAATATATAGTCTATGTATCCATTCAATATTTGACTTATTTGCCAGTATTTTTTACAAAATAATTTCAAGTAGCAAACTGATGCTTCTCTTCTCATCCTTAAAAAGAATGTATTTAGGTCTGATTATTATATCCTTAGAGTATAATAAAAAACATGTTATCCTAAACAACAACTTCTCTTGTTTTGGCTGTGATTGGTTAGATGGTTGAATTTAATAAGCATGTTCCCCTCATTTATCCTCCTTTAGCTAGGAATCTGTCAGTCTTCAATGGAGAAGATTGAATCATGCTGACTACCTGGATTGTAAAGATATATTGTAAAGATATGTTTTCTTCTGTTTTACAGTCATTTAATTAATAAATCAGAAAGATGAGTTTTAAAATTAATTTGGTGTTATTGATAAAGAGTCAGAAAATACATGTTTAAATCTTTTCTTTGCCATTCATAATTTATAATTTGTACAAATTACCTAATCTCTTATTTTCATCGCCAGCAAAATGGGACTAATGAATACCTACCTCACAAAATAATTGTGAAACGTGAAAGAATGTTTATAAGATGATACTTTGTAATTTGTAAAGATTTACACAAATGCTGATTGCTGTCCTTATTTTACTGTTAAGTGGATACATAAATTAAACATGTCAAATGCACAGAAGAGAAAGCAAAACCAGTCCAACATAGAATTCCTCCATCCCATTACCTTGATATAATTAAATTATATAAGACTAAGACCAGCAAAAGATGAAAGTAGGGACACGACTCTGGAGCACTGTGGTGAGCTACTTTAGAAAAAACTGAAACTGGGGCCCCGATTTGTTGCTATTAAATAGAAAAGAACCTGTGAACTGAAACACAATCCATGAGACAACAACAAAATTTCTTCCACTCATCTCCCCTAGGTGTGGAATCGCTTTACCATGCCTGGAGTTCATCTTAGCTTCAGACTCTTCAAAACAGCAAAAATAAATCTTTGGGGAAAAAAAATCTTCCCCAAAGATGTTTGAACTCCAATTTACAAAGATGAGTCTGTGGATGGATATGTGGGAATCAGGATGACCATGTTCACTTTCGTTTAGGTGCAAAGAGAAACTTCAGAGAATCCCTTTGTGATGCATTGGCACAGTCACGCTATGCTTGTGGATCCAATGGAAAACTGGCTGCTGTGCATTGTTGGTAGTAATGTTGACAGTGTATGAGGTTAGAGTATGTTGTAGGGTGCACCCTGACTGACATGGACTGAATTCTGATAATATGATGGTTAGTTAGATGACATTATTCCAAAACATTTTAATGTTTCAATATATCTAAAGAGGCTTGGGATTTTATGAAGATACCAAAAGGATTTGGTGGGAGCAACTTATTCCATCCTCAGGAATGGAAACTACGGTTTATTCCACAGTCCTATATAAAGTAAATTATAATAAATGCACAGTCACTTCTTATATTACTGTAGCCTATACAGACTGGGGCAAGTGGTGGACATTAGGACATGGCCAAATTCAAGTTTGGTCCACATCCTGAAAATTTAGCAACTAGAGAAGAGAGATTTTCCCACACTCTAATTCAGCAGGTTTGGATAACATATGGGCCTTGCTTTAACTCCTCTGTCCAAAGAGATGGGATATTATTATTTTCCCAATTCAAATCATGTACACAGCCAATTGAAAGGAGCTATGATTGGCTTAACAACCTTGAAGCAAATGACTTGAAGAAGAATTTCCCAGAAGAAAGTAGGATCTGCTCTGGGCTCTAGAGTGATTTTTTTTTAACTTGTTAGAACAAGTAAGCACATCTACCAACATATATTGAAGACATTGTTAGGAATTTGCTAAGACTTCTGGTTACAGAATTTATATTCAACTTTTAACTTTCATCTACATCACTAAATTCCCAATTTAGACTTGGTTTTCTTTTTCCATTCTTCTAATGATCTAAAGACGTAGAATTTCTGAAATACAAAGCAAACCAGAATGAAATATTTATTGCATTTTAAAGGATGAATAAAGCATTTGATACATGATATGTAGGCTCTAGGCTATATTTTATCTATTTATAAATCAAATTTTTAGTTTCAGCTTATTTCTTACATGCATGATATTTGTTATTTTTAATATAGTCATATATTCTTTGAATTTTACTAATTTCTTTCTTCTTTCTTAATTTTATAAATTATAAAATATGTTCATGCTTTTAAAAACTTCAACCCAAAATACAGAACTTTATGGAGTAAACAGTGGAATCACCTGGCTCAACCTCTTTCCACTATCCAGAGCAAATTACTGTTAAGAGTTTATGGAGGGGATTGTGGGAATATAGCCATTGGATTAGGCACATAAGGCTCAGCTTTCACTAAAACAATGGAGAAAGTGCCAAAATCTGCCTTGGGGACCTGTTTGGGGTACAGCAGACCAGGACACTGCTTCACAACACCCATGGGAGTGAGGGAAAGAGAGAGGAAGAAGCTGAAACAACTGTCTTGTATGGTTCCTCTTCTACCTTTTACTATTGTTATTACTTTTTTTTTTTCTCTTCTTATCTCTTTCCTTTTCTCTGGTCCTAATATTTTTTTCAAGGAAACATAGACAACAGCAAGGAAATAGAATAAGAAGAATGAAGAGTCAAAGTGACACCTTACCACACACACAAAAACAGCAACAGAATAAAACCCTAGAGTAGAGAGAGAAGCTAACAAGCTGAATAAACCCATCAAGATAAACAGATGCCTAGACACCAACAAAAAATTACTAGCCATACTAAGAAACAGAAAGACATGGCCCAGTCCAACGAACAAACAAAAAACCAGGAGGAGATGCAGAACATGGAACAACGAATCAGAGATGTCCAAACAAATATCATGAATCAACTTAATGAAGTGAAGGAAGAGATTAAGGATTTTAAGAAGACACTGCGAGAACATACTGAAGAAACTGTAAACATACATAAAAAGATAACGGATATGATGGTGATGAATGACACAATCCAACAAATCAAAAATACACTGGAAGCACATAACAGCAGATTTGAACAGGAAGAGGAAAGAATCAGTGATGTGGAAGACAGTACATCTGAAATCAGATATAGAACAGCTAGATAAAAAGATAGAAAAATTCCAGGAGGGACTTAGAGATTTGAATGACAACATGAAAGGCACAAACATATGCATTAGGCATCCCAGAGGGAAAAGAGAAGGAAAAGGGGACAGAAGGTGTTTTGGAAGAAATAATGGCTGAAAGCTTCCCAACCCTATTGAGATACATGGACGTACAAGTCCAGGAAGCACAGTGCACCCCAAACAGTATAAATCACAACAGGCCTACTCCAAGATATATACTTGTCAAATTGTCCAATGCTCAAAACAAAGAGAGAATACTGAAAGCAGCAAGAAAAAAGAGATCCATCATATACAAGGGAAGCTCAATAAGATTAAGTGTTAATTTCTCATCTGAAACCATGGAAGCAAGAAGGCAGTGGTATGACATGTTTAAGGTTCTAAAAGAAAAAACTTCCAGCCAAGAATTCCCTATCCAGAAAAACTGACATTCAAAAGTGAGGGAGAGTTCAAAATATTCACAGATAAAAAGAAATTAAGAGAGTATGTCAATAAGACACCTGCCCTTCAAGAAATACTAAAGGGAGTTCTACAGGTCAAAAGGAAAAAACAGGAGAGAAAGAGTTGGAGGAGATCGTAAGAACAACTAAAAAAATAAAAGAGAAATAAAAACAACATATGGCATATATAAACCTAAAGAAAATATGGCTAATGAAAGTAATTCC
>JAQZBX010039999.1:0-22832 GCA_029593785.1 Cabassous unicinctus
CAATGAGTGTTTGAAACACATTTTGCTGAACAAGAAGTTATAACTGAGATAGTTGATGCTCCAGATGTTGCTGAAGAGCAAGCACCTCTTTCTGTAGATGGGAGGAAAAAGCCCTTTGTAAGTGGGTTTTCACTTGTTCCCAGGAAAATTGAGCATTCTTCCAGGTTAAGGGGTTGACACAAATTTTTAAATGTTCCTACTCACATTGCAAATCTTGCCTGGTAAATAGAGCTTGTTTTTCACCTATCCAAATAATAGATGTTTCTAATGCATCAAGTCTGATAAGAATATTATTATCTATATGAGATTGAGTTAAAAGTTCATCAGTGACATTAGACATAATTTGATTAACAACATGAGCAGTTTGGACAGATGCCTTTAAGGCTACTGCCACAGTGGTGGCAGTGGCTGGTATGATAATAGCTGAAATAATGAAAGTAATAAGATTACCAATGAATCTTTTAGGTTTAATTGTTTAAGATTTACCTAAGTTACTGAGTTTGGATAATGTTAAGGCATGGTTGTGTCTGGGAGTTCCTTTTTTCCTCCATCATTATCTTCTCCATCTGTGGCATTGATTTGAAAGGGTGATCCTTCCAGCTCAGAGTATAGCTTCACATTTTTTGCTGGCAACCACTGGGGGCCTGTAAGAGTAAGTGCACAAACATACCCTATCCCACAGGGTCCCTTCCAAGATCCATCTCCAATATTTCTTTATACAGAATTTTTGCTTATGTTTTATGACTCTCCTGATGAGGGGAGAAATGTTTCTCAGCTGCTGAAAGGCTGTTTTTATTACAATTTTTAAAATTTAAAATATGGAGTGCTAGGGCTATTGTATTTCTAGGAGAGGTATCCATACTCCCCATTTTTTGTTTATTGTTTTAGAAGATATGACATATTTTAAACATTTTTAAGGTTGAGTTAATTGGACTTTATTAGGGGTTATTTGGAGACTAATTTGAGACAGAGAATTTTGGAGATATTTATAGCGTTTTGTTAAAAATGTTTTTAAGGGGACTCTAATAAGGATATTATCCATGTGGTGATAAATACATGCTTGTGGAAAGGTAGAATGAGTAGGGTATAAAGCCTGAAAGACATAATATTGACATAAGGTGGGGCTATTGGGCATTCCTTGTGGCAGGATTTTCCATTGATATCCTGTTAGTGAACTTTTGTTAATAATTAAAAGAATACAAAGTAAGTGAAGGATTGTTTATAAACAGGGGTTTAACTGCTATATCTTAAACTTTTACAATATGTATACATACATTTACATTCTCATTAAATTGGTAGACACACTGATATACTTAGCCCACTTTTGTCTAGAGTCCCGGATAGATACAAGATAAATGCTAATATGCATATCTAGTTTAATAAGTTTATACTGACAATTAGAGTGAGAAACAAGAATAACATAATTAATTAAAAATTAAATCAATATTGAACAAAGTTACAGAATGACAGATAAATAGAGCAGTTTTATATATAAACTTATAAATAGCTTTCAGCTGGTAAGTTTTGAATTAACAGCTGATATTAGAGTTTTGATTGAAAACACTTGTGCTGAGCACATTTTCCTAGTGTGGGACTTTAACTGGTTTGACTAGGAACTATCTTTTTTACTGTGCTTATGATTAATGAATTTGACACTATAGATGCCAACTTGTGAGCATTGTGTTACTTCGCAAAGAAGTGGCCAGCCTCCTCAGGAAGGAACACAATACTCCCAGTGAAGAACATTCTAAAGTTTATGTATTAGTCCCTCAGAAATTAGCCAGCTCTCCCAGGGAAGAGCACAAAACTTTCTGGAATGTAATTTATCTTCTTTAGTTTGTTACAAAACATCCCTGAAGTGTCTACTATTTTTGTTCCCATTATTTTTCCTGAAATATGAAAAGTGTTAACTAGCAAGGCATTGGTTTGTTGGTTAACAAAGATTTTGCGTGATGTTTTACTTTTAGGTTTGAATAATATTTACTAATTTTTTTCTAATACATTCAGTTTTAGGATTGTTTAAACTTAAAGAAGAGAATTACATGTACATTTAATACTATACATTTATGTGTAACTTACAAGTTATTAAATTACTTAAGTATGCAATGTGTTGCATTAAAGTTTTGATTAGTATTTAAGTATATTATACATAATTCATAACTACAGTAGATTATATAACAACAAACAATAATAAGACTTTTAACTGGCAGACATCCAATGAATAAGCTTTTATTTCCTATGTGTTTAAAATTCCTAACTAGTGAGATTATATAGACTAGTAGCATAATTAAAATGACTTTAATTTCTCTATTTTGTGTAGCTTGAGGCATAGGCAATAACAAATTTTTATTTCCTATTTGGGCTGTGAGGCACTACATTAACTTGTAATCTTAATACCTGCATTGGTTCTGCTGTTATCCATATAATTGGAACTGGAGTTGTGATTCAGAGTGTTGAATTTAAACTTAGTTTATTGTTGGTTTTTTTATAGGAAGGGGAATGTGGTTTGGCTTGACGTGTTTAAGGAGGTACTAAAGAAAGTTTTAACAAGTTTCCATACAAAGTGATAGTGACATAACTGCATATTAATTTTTGCCATTATGCACTAGTGTTGTCAGCTCTTAATAGTTGCTCTTTTTGCAGCTATAGACCTCCTTTTTTAGCAGAGGTGGGGAAAATCAAATGAATATGAGTTAAAGTGTCTGCTTCCTGATTTTAGGTTGAGAGGTTGATACTATGATATATAAACATTGTTATTTTTTTAGGAATTTTTAAGTATTCATGTGATTCTTTTATTTGTAAAACTTTAATTAACAGAGAGTTAAAGAATTTCCTTTTAATTTTATAATAATTTTAAACAATTTCTATATAAACTATCACATATAAAATAACTTACCTATTTTATTACTTTACTTTTTTTCCCTTTTTTTATTCTTTTATTGATGTACATCATTCATACATGAACATATATAAACTACAAGTATTCAGTAAACTTACAAAACAAACATGTATAACATCATACAGGGATCCCAACATCACCCCCCCAAAACACCCTTCATTATTGTGAAACATTTGTTAAATCATGAAAGAGCATCATGAAAGTATTACTACTAACTATAGTCCGTATCTTCCTCCCCTATACATTTTTTAAAAGGATTTATTTATTCATATATTTACTTTTATCTATTTTTACAACCTTCCCCCACCCCAGTTTTTGCTGTTTTTATGTCCCTGGTTGGCGGCATAAAGTTTGCCACAGATCAGAAAGCTGTGGGGGTGGAGCCAAGTGGCTCAGTTTTGATTGGGTATGATTGAACAAAGCCTTCCAAAAGGATTTCAGGGCACTGGATGGAGTGCCCCATCTCCCATTTCCTGGCAGTGGATTTCCTTTCTTATCAAATTTAGATATACATTTATTTTCCCAATGTTTTCCCTTATGGCACGGTGGGCAGTTTTTAGTGGGTAGGGTGTTTTGTTTAGCTCTTTTGTGAGCATCCTGCATTATGAGGGCAATCTTTAGCATAAAGATCTGGTTCTCCACATACAAAACATTTTGCAGAGGCAACAAAAGCCATGGCTAAGATTTGAGCTTTAAAGATTTAAGTCCCCATGTTTTGACAAGCTTTAACGTAAACTCCCACTGGGGTGTTTTCTTTTCTCAAAGAAGCAATGACCCTCTGACAATCTTCATTGGCATTTTCATAAGCTAATTGTGAAAGTAATACTTCATTGGCATCAGAATTATCAACTTGTTGTTATATGGCTGACTGTAATTTATTAATGAAATCAACATATAGCTCTGTATCCCCTTGCCAAATAGCTGCAAAAGATTTTTGGGCATGAGAGGTATCTGGCATTTTTGACCATGCTCATTGCCCAGCTGAAAAAAATTGTTCATATTAATTTTATTCATATTAATTTTATGTTGTAAATTAAGATATAGACCTGACCCTGTTAACATATCATATCCTATTTGCACCCCATTTTGGAGATTATTCATAGCCAGGACATTGCAATTCTCATTGTACCCCATGATCCATACATTGAAATGCACAGGGGTGACAATGGTATGAACTAGCTGTTTCCAATCCCATGGCACCATCATGTAACCAATTCCCACATTTCCCAGTAATCCAGTGGTAAAAGAACTATGCAGTCCATTTTCCCTATAGACTTCATAGGGTAAAAGGGTCATAGTATCTTTGATTATGTACTACTACCACAGGAAGAGCCAGCATTTCATCACCATGTTTTAAAGCTTCTTTCACGCATAACTGCATGCTTGATTTTAGAAATTGTAGTGAAGGAGGAGGAAGCAGCTCCTCTGAGATATCTAGGCATCTCCCAGCCACTGGAATAGGTGGCAGTGGTGGCAGTGGTAATGTTGGAGGAAGTGGCATTTCTGGTCTCCAGGAAAACGATGAGGAGTTGGGGAAATGTCAGCAATCCCAGGCAAAGGAGCTGGCAGAAGAAGAGTGGTACTACCCCCAGGAAGAAGAGGTGGGGGTGGTATGCTAGTCACTCCTGGTAAAGGAGGGGGAGGGGGCACAGTCGCACTGCTGGTAATGGGAGGAACTACAGCAATAACTGCAGCAGAGAGAGAATCCATTTCTTAGCATCTTCTAGTTCCTTTGACAGCTTGGCAACCTCTTCTGTGAGCTAAGACACCTCTGCTTCCAGGTCCTGTTTTTCTGCAGCAATTTGCCATTGCCTTTGCTCTTTCTCTTTCTTTTCTCTACCCTGGCTATTGTTATTTATTATCAGTGGACTGGCATTGGGAGGTACTTTTAAGGAAGGGGGCGAGAAATCCCACTCTTGGTGCCAAGAGGATCTGGCAGCATGGATGGAGTAGCCACATGTTTTAAGGCCTTTTCTACTTTACATTTAGCAGCTTTAAGCAATTGCTGTAACACTTTTTATTGGATCTTCTGTTTAGGGGTTAATGTATTCCCCATATTACTTTAAAAGACAAAGTTTTTTTTTGTTTTTTTTTTTTACGACACATTGAAAATGTTTGGGACTACTACAAACACTGTAGTGATGGGGGACTACTGCAAACACAGTAGTGATGTTACTTAACTTGGTGGACCAACTGACCTCTGGGGTGTCGATGTCTTGTAAGACAATGATTGGGTCCAGACCATGCTTCTTCACCAAGGTGTTCTCGGGTGCTGTTCCAAAAACTATTTGCAGGAATCTGTCCTTCTAAGTCTTGGGGAGATCTGTCCAGCAGAGCCCATGATGGTGTTGTATCACAGCAGGGTCACCAATTGCTATGGGAATGAAATGAAAACACTTTGAAGCTTAGTTATCTTTGGGGGCGGCCACATTTATTGTTCTGCTCCAGTATATATACACTCCAGCCACTATGGGAGGCTTGCTCAAGGACAAGCTATATGTGTAGGGGCTCAGAAATTTCCAGGCTGTGCAGGAGAAATTGGAGAAGCAGAAAGCTCTAAATTAGTAACAATGTAGAGTAAGAAAGTTCTTATTGTTTTCAGCAGGAACTGATAACAGCAGCTATTTCCCATGCCACAGTATATTGCTTGTGCAGCAATGCAGGTTTCAACTATTTCAAAGATATATTAACCAAAGCATTCCCACAACAGAGAACTCTGAGTAGGTCAATTTTATGTCCTTTGGAAACCAATCCAGGAACCCATTTGAAGTGGTAAGAGGACATGGTGAGAGGAAAGGGTGAAAAGACAAAAGATAGAGACTGGAGATTGTAGAAGAAAATAGCAGGCAGACAAAAGAGGGCACAGACAGGTTCTGAATAGGGGAAAAGACTTCACAGTCTTCAAAGGATGGTAGAGAATGTTACCAGTGCCCCTGGCTGGCTCAACAAAAGATGTTGCCAGGTGGGCTTCCAGTTCCTTGTCTATGTTGTGAAAGAGAATACAAGGATGTGTTGCAATTTAGGAAAGGAAATAAAGAGTTTAATGTAAAGTGAAAGTACACACTCAAGATGAGAATGCAGGCAGGCTCAAGGGAGAGATGTGTCCTAGTGCTGGGTATACGGCCCTATTAAAGCTGCCCCCCTTTCCTTTCTCCATATAAATGAAGAGTTTTGAATACATTCTCATCGGTTCTGTTGCATGCAAAAGATTGATTGGAAACACAAAATTCTCATTGGTTCTCAGCGTCTGCCAGCCTGAGTGCAGGTCAAGGGCGGTGGTCTGCAAATATGCAATAGGTGATGAATGGGCTTCTCATTATTTGTTTTATTTAGGCATCCAAACTTAGTGGTTGCTTCCTCCCTTGTGGGCAAGACTCTTCAATGCTGTTGGTATCTTTGTAGTTTCTTCACAGCAAGGGATATGTACAGGCACAGGTGGGTGATCACAAGCAGGAAGTCCACATAGAGTTTATTGATTTGTCCCCATCACCCTAGTGCTTTCCCATTATACCCTTTCCTTCCCTTCAGGTTCCTGTTCTAACCTGCCTCAAAGATAGCTATTGAAACGCCCACTCTCACTTCCCCTCTTTGAGAGATGCCTGCCCTAGCAGTTTCTCCTTCAAAAAAACCTGCATCTTTGATTATATTTGTGACTTTATTTCTTTTCAAAAAGGGTATAGAAGGTATTTGGCAATGAAGAATTTGGCAGAAAGCACTGTTGTGATTCATGGTAAGGGAATTAAATTTAAACAAAATCTTGGCTTTTGATCCTCTTTCCCCTACTTCTTACTTCATGTGCAACTATGGAAGATAGCTTAAGTAATTCTCCATGACACATTTTCAGGTTGAGAATTAAACAACTTAAAGTATAAGGCACAGATGGCATTAGCCTGTCAGAAATAACCTTTAAATACCAAGTAAGTCATATTTTTCTTGTTCTTAGAACATTTTAATAAATTTTGGATTTCCCAAACTTCTGTCCTCAGTACTCCAAATGTAAAATTGAATTTAAACTGAGAAACAATTAAGAAAAAACCTAACATACTTAACATATATATATATAAGTTAAACATATTGTGCCTTCACCCTTAAAAATACCCAACATAAATTAAGTTGAAAACTGAAGAAAATTCATGAAAATATTATGTTGAAAAAATGCAATTTCAATACATATGAAAAGGTTCTTCAAAGCAAAAGCAAAGATAAGCTTGGCCTCACTAATGTCAAAGACCTGTAAATTAAATCAATGAGATATGTTTGTTTCACATAGAAAATAATAAGGATTTTCATTATAACTCAAGTTGGTAAAAAAAGCCTCCCAAATGCTCCTAGCAGAACTGAACTTGATAGTATCCATGGAAATGCAATATAGCATTAACATTTTAAATATACATACTTTGTTGACACAGGAATTCTACTTCTAAGAATTTATTCTCCAGAATCCTTACCAGAAACAAGAAATTGTATTAGATAAAAGCTCTGTTCTTTGTAATGGGTGGTAAAAAAAAGAATTGATCTTTCCAATACAAACTATGCAGCCCTTAGAAAGAAAAAGAAAAAGAAATACAATATCTTGAGAAGATTTTTTAACCACATTTTAAAATTAAAAATCCTTGTGATCTCATTCCAATAGGTAGTCTTCTAAGTACATGTAATTTGTTTCATAATTTCTTTGGATAAGTCTTGTAGGCAGAAAAATACTACAAAATGTAAGAAGAAAAGCAGATCTATACCCCTCATGTTTTCAAATTCATCCACCTTTTTTCTTTATAGTCTTTCCTTTGGAAATTATTATTTTCATGGAATACAATTTTATTGATGAGTTATTTAGGAAAATATTCTGAAGTCACAACGAAAAGATAAAAATTTAGTGATATTTTAATTATGGAACTTGACTGCAAATACAAAACTTTCAAATGAATTAAAAAACAAGTAAAATATCACAGTACAGTCATGCTTTTACACACATCCATCTGTTCTAACAATTTTGCATGATAGATAAAATGTAAAAAATGAGTGGAGTAGGTGTAGTTCAGTGGTTGATTGCATGCCTCACATGTATCAGGTCCAGGGTTCAATTCCTAGTACCTTCTAAAAAATGTAAAACACAAAATATTAAAGGACATACATGGATTCAAAATGAAGAAAAACTCTTTTGTCTACTAGAAACAAATACAAAACACTGAAAACAGCTGAAGCTGAGAATCTGCTGGTTTGTGGATCCAGAAAGAGGTACTAGCAGATGTAAAGTCAGTTTCTGTGACATCATTGAGTTTGAAACTGCTTCTCATAAGGCATTTTAAAAATCTGACCTATTTTCACTATTTTTAAGTGATTTTTTTCTAGGTAAGACAATAATATAATACAATAGTATACTTTCAATAGTCAGTTCCATCAATCTACAGTAAAAAGCTTCCAAGTTCTATAAAACACTTACCTAAGATTTAATAAAATCTATTTAAGTGCTACTTAAGTAGATTCTCAATCTACTTTTCTGGAGTCCGTTATTAAGCCTAACTTCTGAAGCACACCAGGATTAAAATTTTTTGTGTTATAAAGAATTTTAGTATATGATTCAGAGCTACATTTTTACTTGTAAATAGATTATGAACAAAAAATAGATTATGTAAGTCAAGGTTGCATCATAAAAGAGATGCCCACAATGAAGTGATAAATGAGAAGAGTTTAATAAAGTGGCTTTTTAGAACAGTGTGCCAGGTTAAATAAACCAACAAAGGGTGGAGAAGCACTCCAAAGCTGGCACCAGAAGGGTATATTACCACCCACAGGTCAGAAGTGGCAAGGTAATGAATTGTGTTACAGAAAGCAGAACAGAGGTTCACCCCACAAAATCTTTGGCCTTAATAAAGTAATTCAGTCAAACTTAGACCCAACTAAGTCAAATGTAGAAGAAAAATTCATCTACCTCACTCTCCTTCAGATCTCTAATATTCTTCAGGTGACTCTCAGAGGCTGAGGATTATTAGAAGTCAATGGGCAAAGTGAGCCCTTCTGTACAGTCCATAGAGGTCAAGGTCATGGGGCAGATAGCAGAGCTAGAAAGGTGATGAATGGATCTGGAGGTGCAAGATGCAATCATCTAGTTATGGCCACCAATTGATCAACTTAGAGCAAATTTTCTCGGGACACACAATGATGGATCAAAAATAATAAAGCATGGTCCCTTTGAGTGCTGACTGAGGAGCATCATTATTTACTGACACAAAGGTTTACTAGAGATATAGCAAATTTTTGATTTGTATAAAATATGAATATATCTTCATATATGTAGGAAATATCTGATAATATGTAAATCAAACTGTTTGTGGTAGTTATTTTGAATAACATGGTCTTTCAGTTCATAAGAAATTTGTTTTTACATTTGAAAAGAAATCTGCAGTTATTTTTAATGTGATTTATTGTGACTGAAATCATTCTATTATTTGCTTTTCAGCTTCAAACTCCTTTTAGTTTTTTTATTGAAGTTAATCATTCAGACATCAAGATGTAAAAGCAATAAGTGTATAGCAAAAGTTATGAATTTATGAAACAAACATGTGTATCATACAGGGCTTCTGTACATTACCCCATCAACACCTTGCATTGATGTGAAACAATTGTTCCAAACTATGAAAAAACATTCTCAAAATATTGCTACTTTGTAACAAATGAATCATACTAATGAAAGATGTTAATGGATAAAAGTGTGAGAAGGGGAAGGGGTGGGGTATATGGGAATTCCTTATATTTTTTTATTTATCAGTTATGTAATCTAAAGATTTTTAAAATATAAAATAAAATAAAATAATATTATTGCTAATTTTAGCCACTATCTTATATTTGGTATATTTCCCCCTAACCCATCCAGTTATTAATACCCTTTATTAGTATTACACACTTTTTATAGTTCATGAGAGAACATTTTCATATTTGTTATGTTAACCACAGTCCATCTTCCACTACAGGAGTCATTGTGTTATACAATCCCATGCTTTATACAATCCATTCAGTGTGCACTTAGTGGCGCTCATATGCATCACAGAGTTGTGCTGCCATCTTCTTATTCAATTTTAGAATATTTTCATTACTCCAAAAGGAAAAATGCCATACCCCATTATACCCCTGTATTGTTGTCCCTTAGAATTGATATATTTTATTTGTCAATGCTGGAAAATACTACAATATCTCTCTTAACTATCACCCATAACTTATATTGCTTGTAATTTTCTCATGTATCACTATATTCTTAACACTTTGTAAAAGAAACATTCTTATATTATTAACCAAAATATTCATCCATCACTGAAATCACTGTTATACAGTCCCTATATTATTCTCTAGCTTCTTTTCAATTGAAATAGTACATCAACAGACTACCTCCTTTCAGCCACAGTCACATTTATAAATCAGCAGTGTTAGTCATATTCAGTATAATGTATTGCCATCAACTATATTCACTTCCACACATTTACAATAAACCTTATTAAAAGTTCTACATACATTAAACATAGACTCCAATTCTCAGCCCACTTTCTATTTCAAACTCTTTTCTTTTAGTTTCTTCTCTTGTTAATAAATTCTCTATAATGACAAATTTTACTTTTAGAGATCAATTTTAGGAACAGTCTCGGATGAAACATGTGTTTTCCATGAATAAACAGAAGGGGAAAATCTGATAGAGATTTTCTTTGTAATCTGAAAAATGCTATAGAGAATTTCAGCAGAGGCGATGGGAAGGAAGGTAGGCAAGAAGATGGGTATTAGGAGCTGGTAGTGCACATATCATCAAATCTGTGTGTGTCCACTACAGGCAGACAATATTGGGTCCTGTTGACAGCACTCTTAGAAGGAGCTCTGCTGTGAATCTGGAAAGGAGGTGGGTGGGCAGGGACAACAGGGAAAAGTATAGCCTAGAGAGATGGAGACCTCTTTGTTAAAACAGGAAAAGCCCCCCATACAATATAATCCAGATTATGTGATCAGCATTGAAGCCCTAACTCCCCACCAACTCCCCATGTACCATCCCAAGTCATGAGCTGGCCTGAGCACACAGAGGCGCTGCTTCAAAAAAGCTACTGAAAAAATTTCTCTCTCATTTTCTATCGAAAATAAGTAACACAAGAATAATAGAATGTTTTTCTCCTACTTATTGTCACTATATCTGGGGCCCTACTCACCAAGTGTGTGTCTGGCTCGTGAAAGATTACTTACATAATAAGGGATGGCAAAAGAGGTGGAGATGTACACAGTTTGTGATGGTGCACAGGAAAGAAAGCAAAAGCCATTCCAGATATGCACATTAAAGTGGGCAGTAAATCAGCCCTAATGATATAGGGTGATGTAAGAAAATTGCATGGGAGGCTTTGGGACAGGATGTAGGACTATAATATCAAAAGTCCCTTATCAGAGCAGATGTGGCTCAAGCAGTTGGGCACCCACCTCCTACATGGGTTCAGTTCCAGTGTCTCCTAAAAGAAGATGAGCACAATGAGTAGACAAGGGGGTGGGGAGAAATAAATAAATCTTAAAAAATAAGAACGTCTCTTCTCCTATCACTCAACAATGCTTTAGTCACTCCAAATCTTCTCCAGAAAACAAATTAAAAAAACCACTCTCCTACTCTTTTATTTGGATAGCTCACATATTATGTGCCTTAAGTAAAGTACTGCACAAATACAGATTCAAGTCCAAGGTTATAGAAGATTGCTGCCACCCAAACCTGGTGTTAAGCTAATGTGTCAACTCAGCCAGGTAATTGTGTCCAGGAGTTTGGTCCAGCAAGCACTGGGCTAATTGTAATACAAGAGCAGTTATGGACTTTGATCACCAGTGAGTTTACTGAATGGATGGCTGATTACATCTGCATCAATCAGGGAGATTACATCAGCAATGGGAGACACTTTTATCCAATCAGTTGGATGCTTTAAAAGGGGAAGTGATTTCAACATTCAGAGAGAATTTCCCATCTCATCTTTGGACAGCCAACTTCTCCCAGAAACTTATCAAGGACCTTTCATTAGACTTTCATCAGATGCCCTGGTTTGAAGCCTTCCTGCAGAACTTGGACTTGTGCATTCCCACGGTCACGTAAGAGACTCTTATAAAATCTCATATTACCGAAAGATATCTCCTGTTGATTCTGTTTCCTGAGAGAACCCTAATACATCTGGAAATTCTGGAACTGGCTCTTAGGTGAAAAATTGTAAACCTGGAAGAAGAGAGACTTTCAAATCCGTTCTCCCTGAGTTGGCCTCTGTAAGTAACTGCTACACCCTCCAGGCTTCCTCCTTTAGTTACTTATCAAGTCCAGGCTTCCTCCTTCAATATTTTAGTGGGGCTGGCAGTAAGTCCACACTTTCCTAGATCATTGGGAATGGAATCCAGGAGCCTAGTCATCTTTCCACAGATACCAAAATTTGCTTGGCTCTGGATTCCCACAACTGAGGATACCATACCTTGCTCCATGCACATACCCACTCCCTTAGCCATGGAAACCAGCTCAAATGGCCCTTTACCTCCTCCTCCCATTCCAATCAAGTCCTTCAGGTGTGAAAGATATTCATTTCAGTCACCAATTCTCAGCCTTTTCATACCAATGAAGAATGGGTGTGAACCAGTAGAAGGATGTACCCATACCATGCACCCATCATCCTCTACCCCCATCTCCCCCCTCTGAATTTCAGCACTAAGTTCTGGGCAAAACACAGAGAAGGGGTCACCCGTGCCACTCAGGGAAGCAAAAGAGGTGGCCTTGTGTGAGCATCCCTGCACCTCTGAACCACCACTTGGAGCCTGTCTTATATTGGGGATGTTGGATCAAAGACCAGATACCAGCTCAGGGTCTTCTCAGTCTAATGCAAAGTGGTCCAGATAGGGAGAGAAGAAAGTTATCCAGCCCCAACACTGAACATAAAGGTAAATACTCAGACCTTGGACATTTCACATTTTCTAAGAAGATCATTTTGTCTACCCTCCCAGATTAAAATCACACTCAATAAATTGTCCTTTGCTGACCCCCTTGTCAAACATGTGAGTCTTCTTCACTAGTCCCCACTCAATCTCTTACAGCCCTAACCAGCACACCTGCACTAGCTCCTCACCACTGTTACCTAACATTTCTCCACTCCCTTGGGTCCAGGAAGGTCCCTTTCATGGTCAAATGTTAAATCCCCAACCACTCACTCAGAGGTACCCTCCTTCTGCCCCTATAGCTAAACTTGGAATCAATCCTGTCTGTAAAATTAAAGAAGAAAAACTTTGACGATTTATATACTTTCCGTGAGAAATGTGGTCTCAAAACCAGGGAAGTAATTTAATTAAACCAGGGATATAAAGGACCCATATTCAGAAAACTACAAAACACTGTGAAAATAAATCAAAGAAGACCTAAACAAATGGAATGACATTCCATATTCATGGACTGGAAGACTAAATATGGTAAAAATGTCAATTCTGCTGAAACAGATTTATAGATTAAGTGCAATATCAATCAAAATTCCAACAGCATAATTTTTAGAAACAGAAAAGGCAATTATCAAATTTATTTGTTAGGGAAAGGGACCCAAAGAGCCAGAAACATCCTAAAAGAGAATAGCAACTCTCACTGCCTGACTTGGAAATATATTTCAAAGCTACTGTGGTCAAAACAGTATAGTATTGGCATAAAGATAGACACATTGCTCAGTGGAATAGAACTGAGAGTACAGAAATAGGTCCTCACCTCTATGGCAAACTCGTTTTCAACAAATCTACCATGTACACATTACTAGGACAAAACAGTCTTGGTACTGAGACAACTGGATATCCACAACCAAAAGAATGAAAGAGGGATGCCTACCTTACACCCTATACAATAATTAACTCAAAATGGATCAAAGACCTAAATATGAAAACCAGGACCATAAAACTACCAGAAGAAAATGCAGGGAAACATCTTCAAGAACCGGTAGGAGATGGTGGTTTCTTAGACCTTACACACAAAGCACGTGCAACAGAAGAAAAAGTATATAAATGGTACCTCCTCAAAATTAAACACTTTTGCACCTCACAAGACCTTGTCAGAAGGGTCAAAAAGACAGCCAACTTAATGGGAAAAAATGTTTGGAAATCACATATCTGATAAGGGTTTAATATCTAGGATATATAAAGAAAGGTTACAACTCAACAATAAAAAGACAAATGACCCAATTAAAAAATGGGTAAAAGACTTGAAGAGACATTTTTCCAAAGAAGAAATATAAATGGCATAAAACTCAGAAAAAAATATTCAACATCACTAGCAATGAGGGAAATGCAAATCAAAGCTACAAAGAGATAACATTTCATGCCTATTAGAATGACCACTATTATAAAATTGAAAAACTCCAAGAGTTGTAGAGGATGTGGACAGATAGGAACACTTATTCACTCTCAGTGGGAATGTACAGCCAGTGTGGAGGACTCTGGCAGTTCCTAAGGAAATTGAATATAGATTTCCCATGTGACCCAGTAATATCACTACTAGTCATATACCCAGAAGAACTGAGTGCAGTGCCACTAACAGACATCTGCACACTTATGTTTATAGCAGCATTATTCACAATTGCCAAAAGATGGAGACAACCCATGTGTCAATCACCAATGAATGGATTAACAAATTGTGGTGTATATATAATGGAATATTATGCAGTTGTAAGAGGAGATGACATCATAAGACATATGACAACATGGATGAAACTGGAGGGCAATATGTTTAATTAAGCAAGCTAGACACAAAGGACAAATACGGTATGATTGCACTATCATGAACTAAATATATTGTATAAACTCATGGAGTTAATAAAAAGAATATTATTTCACAAGGAAATGGAATGACGTTAGAGAATTGAAACCTGAGGTTTATTCTGTGCAGAATTTGTAAAAAATTGTTCATAAATCTTTGGAAATGAATAGAAATGGTGAAAACACAGTATAGTGTTTCTATGTGTATCTAGCAGTGCTAATATATGGGTAGGATAGTGGTTAAAAGGAAAAGTCTAAGGTCATGTATATTACTAGAAGGAAAACTTAAAATTGTAACATGGGGGTATAGCATAGTGAAACCTCATGTAAAATATGAGTTTGGGTAATATTGCATATATAAGTGCAGGTGTCTTTGAAACTGAACGAAGGTACATTAATGTTAACAAGTTGTTAATATCAGGCAAAAATATAACCAAAGCAATGTATGGATAGTAGTATATAATAATATATTAATAATCTTCCATTAAGGGTTAAAAAAGGAAATATAGTAAGGGAAAGTAACTAGACAAGAGGTACTACAGGTTGTTTGACACAATTTATACAAAATATAAATACAAATAAATTAGAAATTCAGAAACAGTAGCAGCTATGTATGACAGGTGAAGGATAGAGAGATTGAGGGGTGATTATTAAGTGGTAGAATTTTTTATTGGCCTGTTTTTGTTATTATTATTATTAGTGGATTAATGAAAATGGTCTAATAATGACTGAAGTGATGAATGCAGAAATATATAATTATACCAAATACCACTGTTTGTGCACATTGGAGGGATGTATGCTTTATGAATATGGGTCAATAAAATTGATTTTAAAAAACCAATGCTGTCTGTTTTCAAAGATAGAACTCATGCTTTGAAATGAATATTCAAACCAAATTTTAACAAAATTGTCATACTGGAGCAGAATTTAAGGTACATGCTAAATTTACCTAGAAAAATTTATAGAACTAGTCAAAATGAATAATCTGCATTTGCAAATGTAAGTTCCTTTCTTTGAGCAAAAAAGAAAACTCATCTGAAATGTCAGGCTGAAATCCAGTGAGAAAACATGAAGCACCAATGGCTCAGCATCTCAGTGAGAGAGGGTGCTGGCAGCCTGTGTTCCCTGGCTGAGTGATGCTGCTTCTCTCTGGCCTTCAGTTTTCCCACGAACCAAAGGAGGTTCTCAGACAGAATGGATTTTAAAATGCTGTGTGCCATGGTCCTTTTATCTCAGAGAAGAGTATAAAATGTTAGGACTATTTTGTTTTGGGTGTAAGCTTCAACAGAAAATAATTTCTCATGGTCAAAAATGTTGCAACAACGTATTATGGTTTTTACTGCAACTCTCACCATCTTTAGAAAATTTCCATTCCAAAATTTCTGATTTGACTCACTTTCTTACTTGGAAATTCCTGCCTTGGTGGCATCCTCCTTGCTTTATGTATGAAGAAATTAGCTGCCTTTCCTTTTTTTAACACCTGTGTCAATGGCCCTGCCTTCATCCCATGTGCTGTGTGGTGTGCTCAGGAAGATTTAGTAGTAAACTAAGAATAGGGAGCTTAGCTGAATTAGGCCATAAAGCATGCACACACTACCCATAGGATCAAACCACCTTCTCTCTAATTATAGAGGGCCCAGTTGATCAATTTATACTTCTTTCTCTACATTCTACTGTTTATTATATAAGTTGTATTTTAGTGTGTCCTTACAGAATTTCTTTATCCTGTGGCTAATAATCAACAGTTTGATGTTTTTACATAGCATCTCATGATGTGTTTTGTTGGAATGCACAAATGATTTGCATAGGGACAAAGGAGGATACTTAGGCAGCTGGACCAGCTACATTTCAGCACCTTATAGTTAGTCTTGACCCTCTATTAATGTGGCATTTGACCTTAAAAGGTTTGCTCCATCTACATCTGTACCAGACTGAAATGCCATTCTAGAGTTTGAAAGTTTTATTATAAATTATTATCCATATACCCATTTCAGGATAATACATTTTGTAATGACTGTCCAAGGATATTCCAGATTCCATTGAGTTGCTTCCATAGAAGTTCTTTGTTTCTGAATTTTTAAAGTATTTCTATTTTAAACACAGTTTCAGTGTTCTCCAAGGACACACTTATTCAGCTAAATAATGAAGTATAAGGAAATGATGGTTATGCATTTCTGATGCCACAGGGTAATTCAATTGCACAGCCTCCCCACAGACTGAAGCAGCAGGTACATAAGTGAATATTCTTGTTCTTAGGAAATGTACTTGGAAGTATTTTGTGTTCAAGGAGTGTGATATATGCAACTTAATCCCAAAATGTTTTGAAAATAGATCAATAAAAAGCCAGATACATGGATGGCTTGCTCAATAAATATAGAGATAGAATTATATGGGAAATGTGACAAAATGTTAAAATTGGTGGGTCTGCATATCTGGGGATGGAGGATATATTGGAGTTCTCTGTATGGACTTTGTATTATTTTTGCAAATGTTCTCTAAGTTTGAAGTGATTTCAAAATAAAATATTTAAGGAAAACAATCTATTCAAGTATTAAGAAAGATGCCTTTTTATGCTGGGCAGACCTTAAAGGTTAAAATTAATACTTCAGTGGTCAAAAGCCTGTAAAAATGTAGCCTCTGTAACCTCCTAATTGTACTTATAGAAATTAGTCCTATAAGACATTATCAGAAATTAATATAAAGCATTATGCACAAAGATGTAAATATAGTATTATTACATAAACAAAATTTAGAAACAGCATCCAAAATTGGGGGAATGATAAGTAAAATTAGGCTACATTCACATATGAGGCAGCCATTAGCATTAAGATATCTGGAGATTTTAAAATAATATTATAAAATGGTTTTTCTCTGATAATAGGAAAAAAGGAGAATCCAGATATTGAATATATAATGTCTTAGTATTCCAGGCTGCTATGACAAATACCCTACCATAGGTTGGCTTAAACAGATGGAATTTATTGTCTCACAATTTCAGAGGTGAGAAGGATTGCTTCCCCTTGGGGTGCTCGTGTCTGGTGCTGGCTTGTTGCAATCCTTGTGGTTTCTTGGCTTGCATCTCTGCCTTATGGCACATGGCAATGTCTTCTCCTTTCTCTTCTGGATTCTGTTGACTTCCAGCTTCTGGCTATGCCTTGTGTCTTTCTTTTTATGTCTGAATTTCTACTGCTTATAAAGGACTCGACTAATATGAATTAAAAGGCACCCTCCTTCAATTGGGCCCTGAAGAAAAATAACATCTTGAAGAAGTCTTATTTATAATGGGTTCATACATACAAGAATGCAAATTAAGATTGAGAATATGTTTAAATTGGGTTACATAATTCAAACTCCTACACATACATGGACTATTTTAAAACATGAATAGAAAAGAAACTGAGAGGAAACATATAAAACCATTTGTTAGGATTTTTCTCTGTGTCATAGGTTTATATAGTTTTTATGCTATTTACTTTTACATTTTCAATTTTTTTTTATTGAGTCTATTTCTTTCATAACTAGGAAACTTCATCTTTCCCACAATGTTGCACAGTTCCTGGATTATCCTCTACCTGTCTTTCAGTTAACATTAACCTCCCTAAAATACCCCCTTTAGCCACAATCACATTTATAAATCAGCAGTTAGTTACACTCATTACAATGTGTTACAATTCAATTCTATCTTTTTCCACATATTTACATTCAACCTTATTAAACATTCTACCTACATGCAGTATCATCTCCCACTTCTTAACCCATATCCTGTGCCCTACTAACCTATACTCTATAGTTTAACAACATAAGTTTAATCATGTATTCACTTCATATCAGTTACACCATCCAAAATTCATCCCTTTATTTCACTCAACATAATATCCACAAGGTTCATCCATGTTTTCATATGCATCTTAAGTTCATTTCTTCTTAGAGCAGAGTAGTATTCCATCATATGTATATACCACATTTTGTTTATCCATTCATCAGTTGATGGGCACTTAAGCTGCTTCCATCTTTAGCAATTGTAAACACAGCCACTATGAACATCAGTGTGCAAGTATTTTTCACATCCTTGCTTTCAGTTCTTCTGAATATATTCCTAGTAGCAAGATTGACAGATCATAAGGCCATTTTATAATTAGCTCCCTGAGGAACCCCCAAACTTTCTATCACAGAGGCTGTGCTATTCTATATTATCACCAACAGTGAAGGAGTGTTGCCATATCTCTGCATCCTCTCCAGCAATTGTAGTTATTTGTATTGTTAATAATGGCCATTCTGTAAGGCATGAAATTATATCATATTGTAGTTTTGATCTACATTTCTCTAATAGCTATTAATGTTGAACATTTTTTAATGTACTTTTTGGCCATTTGTATTTCTTCTTTAGAAAATGTCATTTCAATGTTTTGACCATTTTTAAATTAGGTTGCTTGTCATTTGAGCCTTGAGTTGTGTGATCACTTTTTAAAAAAAGAACAGTATACCCTAGGAGGTAATAAATCATGGGAAAATATGGGGAATGCAGGAAAAAACCTCTGGGAACAAGTGGCCTGACAATAGTAAATGAATGATGATAAACTTGGTTGCCAGAATTTACAGAAATTTTGGGCAACCAGTTTGATGCCTTGACCATGATCCTTCTCACACAGAAATTTCAGTTAACTGGGCCAGGCTAACTCCAGGCTGCTGGAATCAATCCAAGGAAAATGAGAAATAGTGAATTTTCACCTTAGTGAACAACCCTTCCCTTTGTCCAAGTTAATCTAGCATGTAAAATTTATTAAGTCAATGTCTTCAATTTCTTTACTAGGAATTGGTTTGTAGAGATCTTCTGCTTATTCTTGGCTCAGTGTAGGTAATTTGGGTGTTTATGTGAAATTATCCATTTGTCTAGATTATCTAATTTACTGGTGTATGGTTGTTCATAGTGTCCTCTTATAGTCTTTTTTATTTCAACAGGATCTTTAGAAATCCTCCTTTTCATTTTTGATTTTTGTTATTTCAAGCCTCACTCTTCTTTGCTTTGTCAGTCTACAGTTTTGATTCCCTCTGGTCTGTTTTTTTATTGTTGCTGTATTCTATTTCATTTTTCTCTCTTTTCATCTTTATTATTTACTTCCTTTTGCTCACTTTGAGTTAGGTTTGCTCTTCTTTTTTTTTTGTTGCTCCAGGCTTGTGATTATGCCTCTAATTTGAAGTCTTTCTTCTTTTTATTATTATTTTTAAATTTCATTGAATTATATCATATGTGCATACACATGCATGAAGAGTAAGTGTATAGTAAAAGCTACAATCTTACAAGACAAGCATGCATATCTTTATACAGAGCTCCCATACATCACCCCACAACTACTTTGCATTGTCGTGAAAATTCATTACAAACTATGAAAGAGTATTGTGAGATTGGAATGGTAAATGAGTTTACTAACCATCTTGATTTGCCTGAGCTTCCATTTTATCCAGGGACATATAAAGAAGAAACAGAGGTTAACTGAAGCAACCTGACATACCAACAATCCTTTGCAGTGGTGATAAAACCCCCTGCCCCAGCCTTAGAGGAAGAACTTTAACAAAGGCTGACACCAGCAAAATATGCTGACATTCACTAGATGGCTACAATCCTACTTCCACATCCTGCTTGCTAATTAATGAACTGAGCCTCAAGGACTCCCTGCCTATCTCAAGGACTCCCTGCCTAAACAGCCCCATAGCCCACACAGCTCACAGAACACACATATTAACCATAATTCATGTCCCCTTATCTCTTCCCACTCCCCTACAACCTCTTTGTCTCAAGCAGCCATATAAGCTGCTCTCCTGCATTAATGCAATTTTAGCTTAATAAACTTCCACTGAACTCCTTTTAAAGTCTGTTGGTTTTATTTTCACCATGAGAGTATCATGAAAATATTACAACTAACTATAGCAGATACCTTACCTTTGGTGCATTCTATTGCTCCCAAGGAAGCATGCTTAAGGCCCAACTTAGAAACTGGGAAGTGAGTAAAGGAATAAATTGGAAAGATATAACTCCCAACCCCCCAATGGATGGTATGCAGTGGTTCAGTAATGCAGAGAATTTTCCCTGTGCATCTATGGGATGTTAAGTGAAAAAGACCTCGGTCCCATATGGGAGGGCTAGTTTGCTTCTTCTTCTAGTCTACAGAGGTATAAAGAGCTGCAGAGAGTATGGGTCCAGTGTAGATTTTTATATCCTGATGATCACTTGTAAAGTGACATGCAAAATATAAGGCATTAGAAGATGATGCAAGATGCTCACAATGAGAGAGTGAAACTTTCCTTGCCTGGTCTAGGTCAGTACAGAGAGATACACAACTACACCCCCACCAACCAAGAATCTTCACATGATTTAGAAGAATAAGCAATCCAGTAGAAGTTCAATTTTGCCTCCTTATAGGTTGGGGCCATGTTTACAGCCAGTAGTGTAAGTTGGCAGGAAGGAAATTATGGACCTAGCCAAAAGCTGGTGAGAAAATGTCCATTGTGAACACCCATGTTCCAGGGAGGTTGGGCAAGGAATTCATAGAGGACTGACCCTCTGTAAGTGGTTTCTAGGAATATTCCTTTCATCTCCAATAAGGGATCATTCAATGCCATTGAAGACACCATGCAAAAAGTTTCAGGATGAGAGAAGGACATAATTACAACCAGAAAAGTAATTGTTAGTTGCTTTTATATACCTCCTGAGAAATAAAGGGCAAAGAAGAAAATGGCAGAATTGAAAGAAAGATTTATTAAGGTCTCTGACATGCATTGGTGTATGTTTTCCTGACTATGTCCTAGGGTGGCCCAGGGCTGAAATATAATCTGTAAGAGAAACTCTTTGTATTCTGAGTAAGCATTACCATCACCCTGGTAATCCCTTCATTCAGCTTTCAACAGCACATGGACTGTACCGGGATCATCTTGTCTACATATATTTTCTACTAGTACTTCTCAAAGAAGCCTGTTAGAAATGCAAATTACCTTGGCCCACCCCAGGCCTAGTGAAATAGAATTGCTGGAGGTGGGCTGCCTGAATGTACACGGTAATGAACTCCTTAAGTAATTTGTAGACATGCTAAAAGAAGCCCAGGGAACTGCAATTTAAATTCCAGTTCTCCAGCTTCATTCCTTAAGGTCAGAGAGGAAAGTAATGCAAATAAAGAAAGTCTTGAGATTATGACTGGAAAAGTTTCAGAGAGAGAAAATAGTGGGATCAAGCATGGAAAATAAAAATCAGGATTTGAATGGGGCAGAAATGAGAGAAATTAAACTCAGCGATTGGATACCCTATGACTCTGCATTTGGAGTTGTTGACTAAACAATGTCTAGTTTGTGTTTCAGGTGGAGATCTCACAGGTGCTTCATATGTTTTTCCAAAGGAAGAGATTGTGAGCAAGAAATAAAGAGGGAAGCTCATAATGGAAGTGTGTAATTGGTACGTAAATGAGCCAAAGATGGTCCCTGTGTTGGTACTGTGTGTTGTTCAGTTCTTGACAGCAGACCCCCAAAGACCCACCCCAAAATAAAACTCAAATCCTTACATACCCAATTAGTTTTAAAATAGCCTGAATGAGTGTTTCCTATCCATTTAGAGCTGATCTGTTTTGCATATCCTGCATAACTGTATCCAATATCTGCTAGCCATAGAAAATGCAAATTCCTGTTTTTATAAGTTCTGTGCCTAGGAAAACTCTGGCCCCAAAATACCCTGCCATGCTAATTCTCAGACATCACCTTGAGTGCTAAGCCTCCACTCCAAAATCCTCTTCCCCTTCTGATGATCCTTGTAGCATCTGGATGTTCCAGTGTTGGGAAGAATCACCCCTGTCTGGCAATCTCTTCAAGTGCCATCAAATAAATTTTTTGTGTTATTGCCATCTAATGGTCCAATATCTTAACTGGCTCTGAAGATCTCAAAAGTGAACACACCATAAACGTGAATTCAGGATTTTGGTTAATCTGTAATAGAGGCTTGTGCATTAGAAGTCCAATTGAAAAAGAAATACAGATTTCATAAATATCTCCTGTCAACTTTTATAACATTTTCCCCTAAAAACACATGTAGATCAGTAGAAAATTAGGGAATGGAGGGAATTTGGCAATGGAGAATTTGGCTGAAGAAAAAGGCATTAAAGTGAAACAAATCTGTAATTTTAATCCCTTTTGC
>JAQZBX010040000.1:0-22828 GCA_029593785.1 Cabassous unicinctus
TAATCCAATCAAAGAAATCTCATCTGAATTTAAGGCAATCACACCCAGAGGGATAGATTAGATTACAAACATAATCTTTCTTGTTTTGGAGTTCATAAATAATCTCAAACTGCCATGGAGGCTGAACAACACAATCCTAAACAATCATAGGTCAAAGAAGTAATTGCAAGAGAAATTAGTAGATGTCTTGAGACTATGAAAATGACAATTCAACTTATCAAAACTTATGGGATACAGTGAAGGCAATGCTGAGAGGGAAATGTATAACCTTATATGCTGTGGCAGTTTGAGATTATTTATGAATCCCCAAAAGAGAAAGATTATATTTATAAACTAATCTGTTTCTCTGGGTGTGATACCCTTTGATTGAATTAAATTCAAAGGATTTAAGTTTACTTGATAAAATCAATTTATTGCTTTTGATTCAACCACATCAGTAGGGTATGACCCAGGTTGAGTCCCCACCCCTTCAGTGGGCTGATATAAATGGACACTCACTCAGGAAGACAAAGGAAGAGAGAAAGCTCTGTCATTTTTGATCCTGGGGTTCTGGGGAGAAATGAGCCATTCACAAAAGGAGAGTCCAGGCAGAGATCAGTGACCATCTTGCTTCAACACATGGCAACTGACTTTGGTGAGAAAGCAACCTTGAGTTGGACTCTTTAGGGCCTGGAACTGTAAGCTTTTACCCCTAATAAGTACCCTTTATAAAATCAACAGCTTTCTGGTACTTAGCATCTATCCCTTTGACAGACTAATACAGAATTTGACCAGAAGTGGGGTATGGTCTTTTGCAATTACCAAAAATGTTGAATGGTTTTATAAATGGGTAAGGAGTATTTTTTGGAGGAATTGTGAGATGCTTTATAAAAAAGGCCCAGATTGCTTTGAAGAGACTGTTGGTAGGAATATGGATGCTAAAGAGACTTTTGAGCAGGACTTAGAAGGAAATGATGAGACTGGAGGAAAGACAGTCCTTGTTGTAAAGTTTTGGAGAACTTAGCAAGATTGACTCTTGATGTTATATGGAAGGCAGAATTTGAAAATGGCAAGCCTGGACATTTAGCTGAAGAACTTTCCAAAGTAAACTTGGGGAATGTGGCCTGGCTTCTCCTTGCAGCTTATAGCAAAATGTGAGAGGAAGAAGATAGGTGGAATACTGAATTGTTGGGCACAAAGAAACCAGAAACTAGTTCTAGAAATTCTAAGCCTCTGGAAATTAAGCCACCAGAAAATAGTGCCCCATTTGAGGAATTAACTAAACTTGGGACTTGTAAGTCAAGATTGAAAATGCAGTTATCCAGGAAAGTGTTACTGACTGATTGCTTGGTCTCCTGCTTCTGGCATGCTGAACCAACAAGCTTTTTGCAAGATCTGTATGAAGTAAACCACCATCAGCTTGGACTAAAAGAGACAGCGAGGGGAGAGATGGAAGGGAAAAAGGCTTTAAGAGGGAAACCATGGAATATGAGGTCTGAAATTAAGATAATGAAGATAATGTAAGGAAACATCTGCAAGGCCTTGTAGCAGATGGGGGTCTCTTAAACCTTACACTGAAAGCACAAGCAACAAAAGAAAAAATAGATAAAGGGGACCTCTTCAAAATTAAACACTTCTGTACCTCAAAGGACTTTGAGAAGAGGGTAGAAAGGCAGCCTACTTATTGGGAGAAAATATTTGGAAATCACACAACCGACAAGGGTCTAATGTCCATGATATACAAAGAGATCCTACAACTCAATGATAAAAAGATAAATGACCCAATTAAAAATGGGTAAAGGACCTGAATAAACATTTTTCTAAAGAAGAAATACAAATGGAAAAAAAACAAAAAACATGAGAAAGTGCTCATCAACACTGGATATTAGGGAAATGCAAGTCAAAGCTACAATGAGACATCATTTCACACCTACTAGAATGGCTACTAGTAACAAAACAGAAAACCACAAGTGTTGACGAGAATGTGAAGAGATAGGAACACATTCACTGCTGGTGGAATGTAGACTGGTACAGCTGCTGTGGACGTCTGTTTGGCATTTCCTAAGGAAGTTAGATGTGGATCCACTAAGTGACCTGGCAATACTACTAAGAATATACCCAGAAGAACTGAGAGCAGTGACTAGAACAGACATCTGCACCCCGATGTTCATATCATAGCGACATTGTTCACAACTGCCAAAAGATGGAAACAATCCAGGTGCCCATCAACTGATGAATGGATAAACAAACTCTCATATATAAACATGATGGAATATTATTCAGTTGTAAGAAGAAATGAAGTCATGAAGCATATGACAATGTGGATGAATATGGAGGACATTATGTTGAGTGAAGCAAGCCAGGCACAAAAGGACAAATATTGTATGATTTCACTAAATACATTTATTATGAACTAAATATAATGAGCAAACTCATGAAGTTAATAGCTAGAATATAAGTCACCAGAGAAAAGAATGTGCTTAGAGAATGGTAAACTGAGGTTTAATCTGCACAGAATTTGTAAAAAGTTCTTTGTAAATTTTTGGAAATGAATAGAAATGATGAAAGCACATCATAGGATTTGTAATTAGTAGCACTAAACTATGGGTATGATAGTGGTTTGCTTTTGTTGGTTCTTTTTTTGAGTAATGAAAATGCTCTAATATTGACTGAAGGGATGAATGTGCAACTTGGTGATTATACCAAATGACTGTATACTTTAGATACATTATATAGTTTATGAACAAAGAAAGAATAGGGTGGGTTGAAGCAAATGTAACATATGGACTGTAGTTAGTAGTAATTCTTTCTCTTATGCTCTTTCATAATTTGTTACAAATGTTTCACAGCAACACAAGGTATTTGTGGTGTGGTGATGTATGCAAGCCCTGTATGATATTATGCATGTTTGTTTTGTAAGTTCACAACTTTTACTATACACTTATTGTTTATGTATGTTCTCTTATGAATAATATACTTCAATAAATTGTTTTTAAAATGAAAATAAGTAAGCCAAAGGGAAAAAGAGATAAAAGATCATATACACAAAGAGATAGAAAAAACTCTTTACCTCTTCCCTAGAATTCCTTCTATTTCTTTCTGGCTAAATATCTCTGCATGTTTCAGGAAGACCTATGCCTTTATGTAATTCTCTATGTATCTATTTCATTTACAAATTAAAGTGATGACAATAATGAGAAAAGAGTGTATTGTTTATTCTCCATGTATTTGTGAATTTTCTCTTTTCCACCTGTTATTGACTTCCAGCCTCACTCCATTATAATCAGAGAAAGTGTATTGTATAATTTTAATGTTTTAAAATTTATTGAGATCTGATTTGTGACCCAACATATTGTTTATCCCAGAGAAAGATCCATGAGCACTTGAGAAGAATGTATGTTATGCTTTTTGGGGTGTAATGTTCTATAAATGTGTTAGGTCTAGTTCATTTATCATATTATTCAAGCTCTTTGTCTCCTTATTTATCCTATGTCCAGATGTTCTATCCAATGCTAAGAGTAGTGTATTGAAGTCTCCAACTCTTATTGTAGAGATGTGTGTTTCCCCCTTCAGTTTTGTCAGTGTGTACCTCATGTATTTTGGGGCACCTGGGTTAAGTACATGAATATTTATGATTGTTATTAATTCTGGGTGAATTAGCCCTTTTATTAATATATAAAAACCTTCTTCATCTCTTGTAACAGTTTTGCATTTAAAACCTATTTTGTCTAATATTAGTATTGCTACTCCAGTTGTTTTTTGATTACTATTTGTGTAGAATATCTTTTCCCAACCTTTCACTTTCAGCCTTATTGTGTCCTTGCATCTAAGGTGGGCCTCTTGCAGACAATATATAGATGGCTCATATTTTTTAATCCACTCTGTCATTCTTTGGTAGGGGGGTTCAATCAATTATCATTCATGTTATTACTGTAAAGGCATTACTTATTTCATCCACTTTATCTCTTGGCTTTCTGTTGTCATATCTTGTCTGTCTTTTAACCCTTTTAGTTACCTTTGCTTATAATCTTCATTTCTATATTCTTCTCCAAAACTCTCTTCCTTGTCTTTTCCTTTCAGGCTGCCCCACACTCTTTATCTTTTGTAATTCAGTCTCTTGGTGACAAGTTCTCTGTTTTTGTTTGTCTGTAAAGACTTTAAACTGACCCTCATTTTTGAAAAACAGTTTCACTGGATAAAGAATTCTTGGTTGCCAGTTTTTCTCTTTCAGTACCTTAAATATACCATACCACTGCCTTCTCACCTCCATTATTTCTGATGAGAGGTCAGCACTTAGTCTTATTGTGATTCCCTTGTAGGTGATACATTTCTTTTCCCTTGCTGCTTTCAAAATCCTCTCTTTATCTCTGGCATTTGTCAATCTGAATAGTAGGTGACTTGGAGCAGGTCTATTTGGGTTTATTCTGTTTGGGGTGCATGGTCCTTCTTGAGTATTGATATTCATGTCTTTCATAAAGGTTGGATATTTTTCAGTCATTATTTCCTCAAGTGTTCTTTCTCCCCCTTTTCCATGCTCTTCTCCTTCTGCAACACCTAAAACACATATGTTTGTGCATTTTGTGCTCTTATTCACTTCCCTGTGACCCTGTTCAATTTTTTCAATTTTTTTCTCCTTCTTTTCTGTGTTTTCAAGTTCAGATGCTCTGTCTTCTAAGTCACTAATTCTGTCTTCCACCATTTCAAATCTGCTGCTAAATGCCTCTAATATATTTTTAATCCATCCCTTTTGTCTTTCATTCCCATAAGCTCTGTTACTTTTCTCTGCAGGCTTTCAAATTCTTCTTTATGCTTACCCAATGTCTTCTTAATATACTTTATTTCTTTGGTCATTTTTTCCTTCAACTCCTTGAATTGATTTAGGAGATTTGTGTGAATATCATTGATTAGTTGTCTTAAATCCTGTGTCTCATCAGGATTCTTGGTTTATTCATTTGGCTCGGCCATGTCTTTCTGTTTCTTAGTATGACTTGCAATATTTTGCTGACATCTAGGCATCTGATCATGTTGTTGATTTTACTCTGTTGGTCAATTTCTCTCTCTTGCCTAGTGGTTTTGTTTCACAGATCTTCCTTGATTTTTCTTAAAATTTTAGGAAAAATTTTCTAAATTTTTAAGATCTCCCTATTTTTAAGTTATCAAAACAAAACCAGGAACCCACCTATGGGGCACAGACCAGATCAATCTGTCTCGAAAGGAATGAGAGACAAGCCTTGTCTTCCTTCACTTTCCTGGATAGCCAGCAGATGGTGCTCTTCTGCAAACCTTTCCATGGAGATGGATCTTTCAGTTTCCACTGACTGGATTTTCTGGCTATGCTGTTTAAACTCACTGAAGAGAACCCACACTCAGAACCTCTGTAACACTCTCCCTCTTCAGGGAGGAATATGTCCTTTCCCCTCTCTGTTGGTCACTTAGCAGGTTTTACTGAGGCTCTTCTCCTCAAGGGTGGGGAATGGGCAGCCTTTCCAGCTACAGGGGCCAGTTACTCATGGTTTTCCTTTTGGCCTCTTCATCTCTCTCTCCCCAATCCCTCTTGGATGTTGTATGTGTGGCACTCTCCCTCAGACAACTTCTTCCCTTTATTACCTGTTTCATAACCAAGCTGTGTTGTGCCTGACCTACTCTGATGCCATCTTCCTGGAACTCCTATTAAGTAACTTTTTAAACATAAAGCATGTGTTAAGACATTGTGGATGGAGATACCAAAATAACAGATCAGGTTCCAGCCCTCCATGTTAGGGAGGCTTTGTGGCTCCATTGAAGCCAGTGTTAAAGTTGAGCATATGGCCTATATTTTTAGTTATTAAACAAAAGTGAGAAAAAGGCATAATGGTCCAGAGGCTGTATAGATCAAAAGGTGGACTAGAGGAGTTGAAGGATTGATGGGGGTGGTGGGAATTGGGCCTGGGCATAGGAAGCAGTAAGGGTCATCAACACACATTTGTGGTGGAGGAGTCCTGTTACTACCCAGCACTGTGGGCAAGAAGATGGTTCAGACTACTTCCTCAGCCTGGGGTGCCATGTTGCTCCCTCACCTGTAAGATCCTCACTAACCTCCTCCTTCTCCTTCTCCTAAAAGTCTTTTCTGATTTGAAGTTGGAATTGATTTCTCTCCCCATCACCCTTTCTACATCTGTTATATTGCTTAACTCATTCTACTTTATATGGGCTTACCTGTGAACATGCCTATTTTCTTCCCTAGATTGTAAGCAGGAATCATCTTATAAAGTTTTGAATCTTCCATTGCTGAGCACAATCCCTCAGGCCTAGAAAGTGCTCAGTAAGCATTTATTAATTCAATTGGAAACTGACTTAAATAGCAGGCTGAAGAATTTGGTTTAATTACTGTAATTAGTGGTAGACTTGCGAACAGATTCAAGTTCCTGGTCCTTCCTATTGTGTATAGTTCTTACTTGGGTATGATTCTACACACTTTGCAAAATCAGTTACTAGGGTTTACATGGTTGCTTCCCTCCCCCAGTATTGATTTCCTATTTCTATTTTTGTCTTATCTGATTGTAATAAACTGCTTTTTGGTAAGTTTTCTCAACTTTTGTGGAATAAGGGGGATACAAATGAATTTTGAAAAAATAGCTATTTACATTAATTAATAAATATGAATGTTTCTAGTATATATATAATACTGTGAAAAGGAACCACTAAAAAGGAAAATGATTGGTTCTAGGTTCTGCAAGTTGTAGGGATAAGTTCTTAGTGTTTAGAATGTGTCTTTGAGAAATCTTGCAGAAGAAAAGGGAGACTTGCCATAAATATTTTGAAGGTTAGGATCCTGTTAGGCTTGTGCTAGCAATGTTTTGCAGAATCTTCCTTCATGTTTACACTGAGGAGATTTCTGAACATGCCATTCTGAAGCATGTTCTTAGAGTTTATTGATGGGACAGAAGCCCATTGTGATGTTTGAGTCGTGTCAGCTTGGCCAGGTAATGGTACCCAGTTGTTTGGTCTAGCAAGTACTAACCTAATTGTTACTATGAGGCATTTTGTGGACTTAAATCATCAGCAAATTGGTTGCATCTGTGGCTGATTACATCTGTAATCAACTGAGGAGATTGGCCTCAGCAGTGAGAGATGTCTTACCCAATCAGTTGAAGGCCTTTAAAGGAGACGTGATTTCAGCAGTCAGAAGAGAGAATTTTCACCTCTACTTCAGCCAGTAAGCTTCTCCTGGGAAATTCATCAAGGACCTTCATCGGAGGCTTGCAGCCTGCCCTTTGGAATTTGGACTCATGCATCCCCACAGTCATGTGAGACAATTTTATAAAATATCATAATATTCACAGATATCGCCTATCGGACCTGTTTTCCTAGAGAACCCTGACTAATACACCCATGACTTCAATACAGGATGATTAATGAAGGAATTAAACTCAATCTATTTCCCTAAAGTCAATCTAAGCAAAAGGAATGGATATTTAAGGAATTTCATTTTTTTCACATAAATTTAATGATGTTATTGGGTTCCAGTAGGTAGGTAAATAAAAATTTCTTGGAGTCAAAATTTGATTATTAACATGTGTTTCTGTTATACACCTTCATAAGTAGAATTTTATCTTCAAGAAAACAGAAGAAATCCTGACAGTTGGACTGATGTTGCAAATCAATAGCTATTTTTGTTGATGTGTGTCAGACTTTAATTACCTAGGATTAATTAACTATCTCAATATAAGCAACTGCTTTACTGCTTCGCCTCAGTGAAAGCAGTGCTCTCATTAGCCTATGTCTGTGCAGACACAATTTCAAAAATATGTTTTATGATTTTTTGTTTAAATAAAATTGGTTTATTGAGTTTCTGACTCTTCAAAAAAATTTAACTTGTAAATATATAGCTGCAATGGCCTTCTCTTTACTGAAGACGTGTGTATAATAAGCTCGTTTCCAAATCACAGTGTATGCAACATGTGACAAAAATGTTATGATTTATGATTGTAAACAAATATTCTGAAAGTTTCATTCAGATTTACTATAAGGACCATACAGGAAAATAGTCTTAATATGTAGTCACTTATTAATAGCTTCAAACATGACTATTCAAGTTTGTCTAACTCATCCTTCCCGTTACTTCTGAATTTTTCAAAAATACTTTTTAAAAATTTTCAGACATCACGTCCATCATTCTTAAATGATTAATGCCATAACTGGGACTACGTTGAAGGGAGGATGTGTTTCTGACTCATCTTATTGAGTGCATGTTGTTTGGCTCATGGTAGGTGCTCAACAAGTCAATAAATGTTCATCTGAAAAAATTTCTCAGGAATTTCTAAACCTCTTCAGTGCAGAGAACTTACCTTCTTTTCAATTTCTGGCATGCCACATATCTCAATAGTTATGCATCATAACAATATAATATATAGGAAATTCACATTCCATTTTGAGCTGGAAATGAAAACCCATTTATGGAAGTCTCTCTACCATATGTGGAAGCTTTAAGTGGAAATGAATCATTGTCAAAGTAATATTGAAATTTTCAGTACTATAGTGTTTTTACTTATCTATGTTTTTACTTTTCTAAGTTCTTTAAAATGTATTATTTCATTTTGCCCTCATAATAATAATGCAATATGAGCAAAAAGTAAAGGAGGGGAAAATCCATGTTTTCTGGTGGAGACTAAAGCTTATATAATTTGGTGGGGATACTCTGTAAGAAAGCAATATAAAATTATGTATGAGAGAGAGTATTTATTTAGAATGAGGAAAGAAACCACAATGAATTACATATTAAAAAAGATAAATCCCATGATCATATTTTTTCCATGATCATATATTTTGATTAAGAAGTATCTGCCATATCTCTAGTACATTTTTCCTTTATTTTCGGCAGCGTAACCTTTGGTTGCCTATTCATACAACAATTTAATATAAAGAAAGATAATTGTCTTCCTTTTAGCATATTTTTTTCTATGATTGATAGTTAGGATGCATAAAACATGTAACTTATAGTTGCATGTGTGGTTTGTAGACTGCTACAGGTTTGTGCTCTAACATCTCAAGACTTCTACAAATTATAATTTGCATGATTCTTAGCAAAAATTAAAAATATTTAGGGTGTACTGATAATTGTACATGCTTGTTAAGACTGTAAAAACATCTATCAGCAACTTTCAACAGCTCCTGACACCAACTGCAAATACTTAGTAACTGGATTCAATTCAATTCTGACTCTACCTGGAGTTAGGCCAGACTGCACAGGTTAAGGGCAATCCTCTATAAGATGCTCTTTAGGCACCATCACAAATTCAGGGCCCAGGCTGCCTGCACTGCTGACCAACTGGCTACAAATTTTGTGAGTAACCAGAGCTCCCTAGGGTTCAATAATTCACTAGAACAATTCGCATAACTCCCTGAAAGCATTATACCTAAGATTATAGCTTTGTTTTTTTTTTAATAGTAAAAGGATACAAATAAAAAGAAACCAAAAGAAAAAATGCATAGGGAGAGGTCTGGGAAGGTCTCAAATGCAAGCACATGGAGTCAGAGCATGCCCCCCTCCCAGGAAAGTGATATATCTTCTCAATCATGGAATCTCTCTAGAGTTTGAGTGTCCTGAGTTTATATGAAGTTTCATTACGTAAACATGATGGTGGAATCAGTGCTCATGTGGTTGACCTCAATTTCCAATTCTCTTCCCCTCAGAGAGGTTGGGGAGCTAGTGCCGACATAATGTGGCTCAAAGCCCTAACCCCTTAATCACATAGTTGGCCTTTCTGGTATGGTCAGCTGCCACACTAATATAACAGGTATGGCTGGCCCCACCCTGTCACCTCCTAAGTATATGAACTAACAGGTGTGGACCTAAGCCTACCGTGAATAACAAAAGACACTCCGATCAGGGGAAATTGCAAAGTTGTGGAGGTTATGTCCCCAGGACCAGCTAAATTTTTCATTATACAACACTGAATTATAGACTATATTCCTAATAGGAGAAAAGTTCAATTTTGACTAGATCAATGTCCTCCAACAAATTAAGAATTATTATTACATTTTTATGGTAGCTAAAACCATTCAGAAGAATTTAAGCACGCATAAATCAGTCAATAAAGACTTTATTAAAACTTTATTAAACTTTATTTAAAGTTCAAAATGGGACATTAGTAATATCTACCTCATAGAGCTTTAATGTGAGAATTGGATGACTTAATACATACAAGGCACTTAGCACATAGTTTGCACTAAATACATATTAGGTAATGTTATTTCTTATATTGTGAGCTTCAAAATAGTATAGTTTATTTTTAGTTACATCTTTGAACAATGATCAGCAGACAACTAGTTTTTTACAGTTCAGACTGGATGTTGTTCTAATATTCATGTTTCTTCATAATGGTATAACCAGGGAAACTCACCACAGTGATAATTTTTCTTTGGGCTGCAACAATAACTACTTGAGACCTGTTTGAAATGAGCTTGAGGATTTCATTTAGTTTGAAGTAGAGGTCTATCTTATAGTCATCAAATAATTTTACAATTTATTCTTTGGTGTTTGCCTATAGACTATAAGCCAAATTTCAAAGACAAGGGAGAAAATAGAGAGAGACTGGGGGGAAAATTTGTGTGTGCGTGGAGTCAGAACATATTTTATTCATTATTGTTTCCTAGTACCTAAACTAATGTCTAGTGCAATAAGTAGACACTCTAAAATGTTTATTAGCTCAAATTTATTGATTGAGAAAGTCAAACTAGAAAATACCTGAAAAATTGGTGTAGGTTTTACAAATCTACTTCCAGTCAACTTTTTCTAGACAATTGAACCCTTTATTAGCTCTAATAAAGATACTGAAATGGGAATTTTTTATTACTTTTTACTCATTTTATGGATTGATGATAAAAATTGTTTTCCAAAAATTCCATTTACAATAGCAAATAAAAGAATCAAATATCTAGGAATAAATTTAACCAAGAATGTAAAGGACTTGTATGTGGAAAACTACAAAACATTGCTAAAAGAAACAAAAGACTAAATAAATGGAAGGCCTTCTGTGTTCATGGATTGGAAAACTAAATATTGTTAAGATTTCAATTCCACTCAAATCATCTTGGAGATTCAATGCAATACAAATGAAAAGTATAACAGCTTTCTTTGCAGAAATGGAAAAGCAATCATCAAATTTATATGGAAGGTTAAGGGCCTCAAATAGAGAAAACCATCTTGAAAAATAAAACAAAGTTGGAGGACTCATATTTCCTGATTTTAAAACTATTACAAAGTTACATTTATCAAAATAGTGTGGTACAGGCACAAGGACAGACATAAGACCAATGGAATTGAATTGAGAGTTCAGAAATAAGCCTGCATACCTATGGCCAAGTGATTTTTGACAAGGGTTCCAAGTACACTCAATAAGGAAAGAATAGTCTCTTTAATAAATTGTGCTGGGAATATGATATCCATATGCAAAAGAATGAAGGAGGACCTCCACCTCATAGCACATACAAAAATTAACTCAAAATGGTTCAAAGACCTAAATATAAGGACCAAAAGTATAAAACTCTTAGAAGACAACCTAGTGAAACATCTTCAGGAGAATGTATTAGGCAATGGTTTCTTAGAATTTCCACCAAAAGCTTGAACAACAAAAGGAAAAATAGACAAATGGGACTTCATCAAAACTGAAAACTTTTGTGCATCAAAGGATTTCATCGTGAAAGTAAAATGACAACACACACAATCAGAGAAAATGTTTGAAAACCACATATCTAATAAGGGTTTATTATCCAGAATCTATAATGAAATCCTACAGCTCAACAAGAAAAAGACAAGCAAGTTAATATAAAAATGGGCAAAAGACCTGAAAAGACATTTCCCCAAAGAAGATAAACAAATGGCCCACGAGCCCATAAAAAGATGCTCAACATCATTAATTAGGGAAATGCAAATCAAAACCACAATGAAATATATTTACCACCCATTAGAATGGCTACTATTAAAAAAGGGAAAATAACCAGCATTAGAGAGGGTGTGGGGAAATAGAACACTCATTCATTTTTGTTGAGAATGTTAAACAGTGTAGCCACTGTGGAACACAGCTTGGCACTTCCTCAGATATTTAAATATAGAATTACCATATGACCCAGCAATCCCATTTCTAGGTATATACCCAAAAGAATTGAAAGCAGAGTCTTGAACAGGTATTTGCACACTAATGTTCACAGTGGCAGGATTCATAATTGCCAAAAGATGAAGGCAACTCTAGTGTATATCAAGAGATGCAAATAGACAGACAAAATGTGATATATACCTGCAATGCACTATTACTCAGCCATAGAAAGGAATCAAGTTCTGAAACATGCTACAACATTGAAAAATCTTGACGACATTATGTTGAGTGAAATAAGCCATACACAAAAAGACAAATATTGCATGAGCCTACTGTTATGAAATAATTAGAATATGCAAATTCATAGAGTCAGAAACTAGAACACAGGTTACCTGGGGCTGGGGTGGGGTAATTAATGGGGAGTTAATTTTTAAATGGTACAGAATTTCTGTTTGGGGTGACGGAAAAATTTTGGTAATGGAAGGTGGTGATGGAAGCACAATGTTGTGAAGGTAAATAACACCACTGAATTATATATTTGAATGTGGTTAAAAGGGGAAATTTTGGGTTGTATGTTTATTACTATAACAAAAAATAAAATAAAAAACCATAGGACTATACAACACAAACAGTAAACCCTAATGTAAACTATGGACTGTAGTTAAAAGCATAACAATAATAGTCTCATCAATTGTAACAGATACCACACTACATTAATACAAAGTGTTAATGGGGAAAACTGTATGTGTGTGTGGGAAATGCATGATATTTTTGTAAGCCTACAACTTCTCTAAGAAAAAAAATTAGCAAAATAAGATAAAATAAAAATTAAAAAATCTTTTCCAAAGGTGTTTATACTTATGAAGTGGAGGAGGCAAATTAAGAATAGATAAGATTTCTGTTAGTTGCTCTGTCACTCCCTAGGACATTACCTTCAACTGTACATTTAAATCTGAATTACTGGCACATCTGCTTTCTAGTTTATAGGAAGGAAAATAGAGCCAAAGTTCTGAGAAGTCAGCTTGGCTATAAGAAGGAGATGACCTGGAAGTTGTACACTTCATTTTCACTTCCCTTTTTGGCTCAGGGTAAGTCACATGGCCGTACCTGGCTTCAACGGCAGCTTAGAAATGTAATCTCTAGCTGAGCAGCCAAATGCCTGAGAAAAGGGAAGAAGAGATTCTGTAGGAACAATTAGTATTAGTAGTCTGTCACATAGGATCATGACCATTTTAAGCAGCATCAATATTTTGTATGGACATTTTCTTTTCTTTGGTTATAAAGGCTTATATATATCCTAAAGAACCCCAAGTAAAAGACAGCATAGAACAGAGCACCCTGACAGCCTAGACTGGTCACACAGCTATGTGAGAAAGGAATAAACCACTTGATTTAAACTGCTGTGTTTTGGGATATCTTGGTTAGAACATCTTTGCCTTTACCCTAACAGATTCAGAAATAGTTACCTGGAAGGGGTGTTCTGTCATAACAAAAAGCTGTGATATGTTGCATATTAAAAGTGATGAAAAAATAGATTTTGCAGTCTGGAAAGCTGTTATCTGTTTATCATAACATAATAAGACATTTGGTAAAAGTGTGTCCTGATAAAAACTCTTAGCAAAGTAGATGAGAAGGTAACTTTCCCTAAATAACTATAACAAAACCTCATACTTAATGGTGAAATGTTGAGCACTTTCAATTTGAGATCAGGAAGGAGACATAGATGTTTGCTGTCACCACTTTCATCCAACACCTTACTCCAGGTTCTAGTGAATTCAATAAGGCTAGACAAAGATATAAAAGGTATAAGAATTGGAAGGAAAAAGCAAAACTGTCATTATTCATAGATAATACTAAGAGAGTTTTGTAAGATTTGTAGATACAAAAACAACCTACAAACATAATTGGAATTGTAAAAATATTCCATTCATGAAAGCATCAAAAAGATGAAGCAATTTTGGAATAAATCCAACAAAATATATGACAGACTTCTACAAATAAAGTTAAAATATTTTATTGAAAAACATTAAAGAAGATCTATAAAAATCAAGAAAATTTAATGGAAAGAGAGGTAACTCTTTTTTTCAATTTTGCATAAAGGTATGAATTTCAGCCTGAGGCTTGAAACTCCTGACTGAAGTCATTCTTTTAGATATAAATATTGTGGTTTATTTTTAAAATAGTTGCTTATTAGATTCTATTCTTTCTATCCATAGAGCAGCCTTTGGCCAACATTATACTCTTTTATGCACAATATATAATTCTGAAGCTTGTTTGCAGATCAGAATTTTTTACGTCAAATTGTCTTCCTTTATTTATTTTTGTTTTCCAGACATGTGTCAAGTGGTAATGGCTCTGAATGTTATCCCACGTCTCTATTGACTTATGAGAAGATTTTTACACTCCAGCTTTTGTTGAACCATTGCAATTGCAGTTAGTTGGCTCCAACGTGGCCAGCATCATCTCTAAATGATAAGAACTCCATTTTGGGTATTGTGACATCTTCACTAATCACAGGGGCTAATCAAGGCCTGCAAATGTAAATGCTACATATAATCAGGCATGTTGGGGAAAAAGGAGAGGGGGGCGAATAAGTAGCCATCATTACTTTCTAGATGGCAAGGAGCCATGCTGGGTACACATTAACACTGGCCCAATTTAGTGTTGTCTTATTTTGCATTCCTACTTTCTTCTGCACCCCATTTATACCCTGTATTAGTAAGGGTTCCCAGAAGAACAGAACTGGCTCATGTGACCGTGGGCATTGGCAAGTCCGAATTCCATAGGGTAGGCCGTAATTTGGAAACATGTCAATGAAGACGTGGATTTCCCCAGGAGAAGCTGGTTGGCTGAAGCAGAAAAAGAAATTCTTCTTTGGGATTGCTGAAATTCTCAGTTCTAGATCTTGCAGTCAGCACTTGTCATAATCTGGAATCATCTTGCCCTCCATCATATCTCCCAGCATTCACTCTGCTTCACTCTCTTTCACTCATGGGTTCACTGCTGTTCCCCACCTGCTGTGTCAGTGTTAATTTACTTTTAAAAATCCTTCATCAGAGATTGTGTGATATGTAGGAATGTGTTAATTACTTTTAATCTACACAGGCAGTTGTTAGTTTCCTGGATTGAGAATACACACTTCAGGGTGGTGATGAGGCATGTAATCAAAAGGCTGCTTTTAGAGCAAAGAGCTTTTATGAGCTCTTCAATTATCTTTTTCTAATCAACACTAGATGCTTTGTCAATTAGCAAAATGTATGTCAGAAATTAGTTTTTTCCTAGCGAAATCAATTGTGTTCAAGATATGTGGATTGACCAGAAATACGAATGGTATATAAAAACTTAACAAGTCCAATAGTCTGTACCCTTTGGAATGGAGCCTGTGGGCAGCCTGGTTTTCAGAGAAATCTGGTTGCTAAAGCCAAACCGGAGGCCAGTTGACCCTGCCTTTGGAAAATTATTGGTTTCATCTCTAGTGAGCCTTGCATGCCAGTTATGGTCAGAACACCAAGAATGATAAATAGCTGGGACTTAATCTTATAAAACAGTTTTCTATTTATTTATTTGCCTGCTTGCTAATAAATGTTTGAAGATGTAGCTAAATTCAGTCTAAGAGTTATTTTTATTGTAAGCTGGTAGTGAGATTGTGGCGAGGCCACGTAGAGCTCTTACCTATATCTAATAGCCATGATATATTGGTGGCTACTGATATTTACTATGAAATTCTGACAACTATGAATGACCATAATGGCTTAATCAGTCTGCTACCACACCCATTCCAGGTTTATTTAAAGTCTTCTCACACAAATGTTTCCCACAGTGATTGAGTTCATCTCATCTGTGAATCTCACAATACATTTCATCTTTTCATTTCATCGCCCAGCTCAAAATTCCATCTTCTCATGAAGCTTTTGCTGACTATTTCAACCATTCTGATGATTGCTCTGGACTCTTGAGGCATTTATGTATGGCACACATAAAAAACTTTTGATTAGACGTTCAACTATGCATTTCCCTGGTAGTTTTCATTTATGTGATTTGTATATAATTTAATCAATTAAGGAAGAAGATCTCAGCTGGTTGTAATGCCAGTTACAATTGGGAACCATTCCTTTGCAAATGGGAAAGCAATGCTGTTATCCAGCAACTTTTGTCTTTTCTTCTAGTGTACTGTGTTTATCCCTGCGTTCTTTTGTTCTATTGGTTAACTCTGGAGATTTTGAACTTCGATAGAAGCAAAATTGCAAAGTAAAGTCTAAAGGTGATAGAGAAAAAAGTTAACAGAATGTATGGATTAAAGATCAAAGGAGGGACTCTGTGCCTCTCTTTGTCCTGAGAAGATGGCAGAACAGGCACCCAAGTCAATGCTGTTTGTATGTCTGGGTAACATTTGTTGATCACCCACTGCAAAAGCAGTTTTCAGAAAGCTTGTCACTGATCAAAATATTTCAGATAATTGGAGGATAGATGGTGCTGCAACATCCACATATGAGATAGGAAACTCTTCTGATTATCGAGGGCAAAATTGCATGAAGAAGCATGATATTCTTATGAATCACATTGCCCGGCAGGTTACCACAAAAGACTTTGCCACATTTGATTATATACTATGTATGGATGAAAGCAATCTGAGAGATTTGAGTAGAAAAGGTAATCATGTTAAACACTGCAAAGCCAAATTTTAACTACTTGGAGGCTATGATCCACAAAAACAACTTACTATTGAAGATTCCTGTTATGGGAATGACTCCGACTCTGAGACTGTGTACCAGCAGTGTGTTAGGTGCTGCAAAGCAATTTTGGAGAAGTCACAGTAAAGCTGCATCCATTCATGGCTGAAGGCCAACAATGATTAACAAACATCTTTAGAGTGATGTTCTAGGTTTTTCAAGAAATCAGTGTGTTAAAGTGTAATGTTTCATAGCTCAAGGCCATGGCTGCTTTTTCAATTGACTTACTCTTTCTTATCTTAAAAAATAATTGTAATGAAAATCAGTGTTGTGTTTGGCAGAAGAATTAATAAAAAATCTTTGAGTCAGACAGTTTATGGGGTACATTAAATGTTATTAGACTAATTGGACCTCTTGTCTTGACCCAGTTGCAAAAATAGTGGAACAAACAAATAGTAAAACCACAAAATATAATGTTTTATAACATTTTTAACAGTAATTTCTTTTCCATTGTTTAACCTTAAGGTGCTAATCTGGTGACAGCTGGCATTCTAATATATTTAATTATGATCTTAATAAATAATGAAATAAAACATCACTTAGGGCCCAAGTTAATATCTGAGCCTACTGAGACTTTTAAATAATATACCTCTTCAGTAAGTTGATATGGATAACTTGATGGACAGATGTCCTCTATTCACCTCTACTACCTCTCATCTTTTATTGAATTACATCTCCCTAGTCATAGGAGTTCATAATATTGATTGGAAGTATTCTAATTCACACACACCTGTGGTGCACATTTGTATGTTAAAAGGATAGAAAAGAGAGAATGATTTATGGAATTAATCTTTAGCATCTTTGTTTATTCTTAATTTTTATGTTTATCCAGTCTATTTCATAAGGAAGTCAGCTTTTTTGCTCCTGTTTGGACCACTTAGCCTCTGAAAATTGAAATATATCCAGAAAGGACACTGAATGCTCTTTTATGTTATGCTCACTTTGATAAACAGATGTCTTTATACACACATATAATACACACATATAACCCAAATGTCCAATATATATTGGCTTAGATGAGAAAAAATAGTTAAAAAGCTGAATAAAGAGAATTCTATTATGTTGAGATTCTTAAATAATATGTTAGGTGTTCTTTTATCAGTGTTTCATTTACAGAAGAATCTAAGTAAATTCTGTATACTTTGAGATAACTATAATCTCAAATTCATTTGGATATATATATATCAGAAAAGATTATTTTCAAAATAAACTGGTGAGTATAAAAATAAAAAAAGAAAAAGAAAAAAATCAGAGGAGGAAGATTTTACATCTCTTACCAGTTTTAATCCACCAATTTATTATTTTTAACTTATAATAACACCATATACTTAGAGTACTCTAAAAACAAAAACAAAAACATGTTTGTTACTGAAATTCCTGCAGGGAAAATAATTTTGTGTAGTGAATCTGAAGTTGTCTTGTCCCAATTCTTAAATTAGTAGTTTTCACAACAATTTTTTGATAACTTGAGATTTCTTAGGAAGACTATGAATGCCTTAATTGTATTATGTCAAAACAGGCTGATAACCTTGTGAAAAATTGTTTAATGGTTGAAATATTGTTTCTTAAATGAGATTAAAAAGTTCTCAAAAGAAGGGAGGTAGTCAGATAGTACTTTGAGTTTTCCTTATGCCCAGCAAAACCCTAGGCACATGGAAGAGGAGGCAGGAGGGGATAGGAGGGGAAGGGACCAAAGTATCAAGACTTGATTGATTCAAGTCCATCTTGCATTTTAAGTAAATTTTCTGACAGAGGAAATCAACTTTCTATATGTAATTGGTCTAGACATATGTAGCAAGATATCTCTCAATTCATGTAAACATATAGAATTTGTGGGCATATGGAAAGAACACTTCCCATGAGTAGAATCAGGCCAAACAATGGATTCAGGTAATAGAATTTGTAAAGAACAAATGGAGCACAGGTTTTCCAAAATGTCATTGTTTCTGTGGGCTCATTTGATTTATGAGAAAGAACTCATTTAATTTCTTTTACCTGATTTCATAAATGATTGTTGTCCCTAATTAGCCATAATACATACCAGCTGGGTGATATAGGGTGCTATAGGCTATATTACTTATTACCTCTAGGTTTCACTTTCCACATTTATAAAATGAGAAAAACAGTATTCTATAAGCTAATACATAAGAAAGCACAAAACACAGTGCCTGACACATAACTATATAGCTGTGACGTTGGACAAGGTACTTAAAACTTCCTTAGTGCCTTAGTTTTATCACTTGTAAAAATGGATATGATAAGAAAGAACTCCCTTATGTTGAGGATTAAGTCATATGAAATATGGAAAGCATTTAGAAGAGTGCTTGGCAATGACAAACACTCAGTAAACTTTAATGAAATTAAATTACTTGCAAAGTATGGTGCTGCACTTGCAAAGGATAATTATCAAAGATAAATGCAATTCAGGTTTTATGTACAAGGAGTTGATAATAATGTTGCATATGGTGTGAAGGAGGGGACATAGTCTGGTGGGGTGGATTGAATTGTGTATCCCAGTTTGGATATGTTCTTGGTCATGGTCTACTTTCTGGTGGGTGTGGACTCATTGTAAATAAGATCTCTTCAAGATGTTACTTCATTTAAGGTGTGGCCCAACTGAATCAGGTTGGGCTTTAACCTGGATTACTGGAGTCCTTTATAAGGAGAGTGAAGCGCAGATGGAGAGAGAAGCCACCAGAAGAGCAAGAAACCAAAGGAATTTGGAGGAGAAAGGAGAAGACTTTGTTGTATGCATTGCCATGTGACAGAAAAGCCAAGGACAAAGGATTGCCAGCAGCAAGTCCCAGAATGCCACAGTCTTCTGAGAGAAAGCATAGCCTTTCTGACAGCTCGATTTTGGACTTCTAGCTTCAAAACCATAAGCCAATAAATTCCAGTTGTTTAAGACAACCCATTGTATGGTATTTGTTTTAGCAGCTGGGAACTAAAACACCTGGTGAACCAGATATTCAAGAATTATAAAATGAGATAAGTATTAAAAGAAGAGTAAACAAATTACTTAAGAATGCAAAACAAGGAGTTAGTGAGGAAGATTAAGCAAACAAAGGAAAGCTTCAAATGAGGCATTAGCATTTGACTAGGCCTTAAAGGATGAAAAGGATTTAAAAGTTTTCATTAGAGAAGTTGTAAGTTTATAGAAAAATCATGCAGAAAATACAGAGTTCCCCTATATGCCCCTCACACACCCAGTTTTCCCTATAATTAAAACTTTGCATTAGAGTGGTACTTTTGTTACAACTGATGAAGCAATGTTATTATAATTATACAATTAACTGTAGTCTATCAATTGCATTAGGTTTCACTTTTTGTGTGGTACAGTCCTACAGTTTAAAAAAATTTTTTATTCTGTTTTATTGTAAAACAATTTCTTGTTTTAACCACTTTCAAATATACAATTCAATGGTGTTAATTACATTCACAATTTTGTGCTACCATCACCATTATCCATTACCAAAACTTTCCCATCACCCAAAACAGAAACTCTCTACCAATTGAGCATTAACTCCCCATTCCATAAACCCATCCTCACCCCTGGGAACCCATATTCTAGTTTTTTACTCTGTGAGTTTGCCTATTCTAATTGTTTCACATCAGTGTGACCGTACAATATTTGTCCTTTTGTGTATGACTTATTTCACTTAACACAATGTCATTAATGTTCATCCATGTTATAGCATGTATTAGAAAATCATTCCTTTTTAAAGCTGAATAATATTTCATTGTATGTATATACCACACTTTGTTTCTTGTTACAACCCAACTCCTGAAGAGCACGAGTTTGTGCGGCCACGAGGCAAAAGAATACACCTGCCATTTAGTCAGGCATGAGCTTTGTTGGGACTTATGGACAGAAGAGACTCTTTGATGGTGGCCGGTGAAAGAATGAAGTTAGCAATCCACAAAGAAATGGGTAAATAAGGGGTTTCAGAACAAGGACATTCTATAAGGTATGAGAACAGAGTTCCTGCTGAAGTCATGTGAAGTGTACACATGGGTGTGTTGATGTTTTCACTATGCTAACAGGAAGGACATTTACCAAGGATGTTTGCTACTTTGGGAAGATAATAGTTTATGATATCATCTATGCAATCTCTCCCCTCTGGGGAGGGTTGTTAACCTTTAACTTATGTCTAGGTCATGCAGGTGGCTACGTGGTGATGACTTAGGAGGCCCTGGATAGTGGTCTACGTTGACCATAGAACAAGCATTGCATCCACATTCCACAGCAACAGTATAAAAGACAATGGCTAAAGTTGTTATGTGTTTTTTTGGTGACAATTACAGGTCCACCTGGCACAAAAACAGCTAATGGGTAGAACCATCAGGGGGTGCACTTTACTCTATATCTAACCTTGATATACACAACTCAGGGATCCCCACATCATGGATTCCCTCTTGTCGTTCCATGCAGACAGGAATGATGAGCTCTATAGTGACAGACTCAGCTGTTAACCATCCTAAACCATTATATAAGCATATCCTAATAAAGTCCTTGGCTTATTCACCTGTTCCCTTAGAAGGGAAAAAATATAATTATGAGTCTTATTGAAAGATGGCAGCTGAATCTCAGTCTTAAATGAGATGGTCTTGTTCCTTCTCATTTATGACTCGTGGCATGGGTCATATTCTGCCATGCCGGCAAGGTGTTCTATGCTGTCCAATGTGCAGGAATTATGGTCCAGGAAGACCAGTAGAACCTGAATATGGTAAGTCCATGCAAACCTAACATTGGGTTCGATTGTGGGCATGGATTACTGCTGAAGCCCATAGGAGAAGGGTAATGTCTAGGACACTATGGGCAAAAAGAAAGATGAGAAAGATGTTTAAGGGGAATAATAAGGAACAGCTTATGTTGGTCTAACAGTATACAAGCAACATTTCCATTAGTAGATAATAAAATAGTCCATGACTTTCAAACTCGACCTTGTGAGGGTCTTTGGTGGACTTTATTCTGACCAGCTTCCTTCCCTTTTTCCTATACTAACCTGCCTCAACTACTCCATCAGAGAGTTCACACCCTTATTCTTAAAGGAGAGCTGAAGGGTGATGGTCATTCTTCTGTAGCTGCTTCCTGCTGGTTAGGGGCAGTAGAACCTGTCTGACAAGTTGTGAAACTTTCTGGCAATTTTATTGAGGTTGAGGGAAATTAAGTCTGGCACTGTGGTTGGAACTGAATAAAATCACCACATGACTAATTCCTTGTTCTGGAAGGTATTGATTCTGGAAGAAATAAATTTAGAATTTTGAAGATGTATGGTCTTACTAAAAGGATAAAGAAAATGGTGGTAAGTGAAAAGGAGGCCAGCCATGACATAATGGATCAAGGAAATGAGAAAGGCCAGGTGCCTCCAGAGTCTACATCCTCCCAAAGTTGATGGACTTGATCTTGTAAGTTTCAAATGCTATCCAGGAAACTGCCACCCCCAGTTCCCACAGGAGTGGTTATGCCTAGGACAGCTAGGAGAGTTATGAGAGGCACTGCCCTAGACATAAACTCACAAAGACAATATAGGCAGCAACAAGATAAGCATATGGCAAGCAAAATATAGACAGTATTTAAGAGAGCCATTCTTTTATCTTATAGTCATGTTCATTAATTACTTAGAAAATGAATTAAGTTTACAAAGACTTTTACTATGTTCAATATCCTTCTGCATATGATCTAGAATAGAAGAGATATTATCATATTCATTAGATATATAGGTACAGCACTTAATACTAATGAATGCACTAATTAATGCACAAGTTCCTCTTTGAGCTGCAGTTAATAGTTCTAAGTTCCAGTTTTGCAATACCATACATACTGATGTTTTCTCTCCATGGGAGCAGGCCATAATGCCAATTATGTCTGTTTAGGCACTGTATTAGTCAGCCAAAGGGGTGCTAATGTGAAATACCAAAAACGGGTTGGTCTTTACAAAGGGTATTTATTTGGGGGTAGAAGTCCACAGATACCAGGCCATAAAGCGTTAAGTTTCTTCTCTCACCACAGTCCATTGCCACGTGCTAGAGCAAGACAGCTGC
>JAQZBX010040001.1:0-22828 GCA_029593785.1 Cabassous unicinctus
ATAAACATAAAGGTAAATTACACCTAGCACCTTGCCATCACTAAGGCCTCTGACTTGAAAAAAACAACAAAATTAAGCTCCTTGTTCCTCAGTAATAGAGACTTGTATTATGATTCCCTAGTAAGACTAGGGAACATAAACTGCTGCTGCCTCTCAGCAGAGGTGAACATAAGCCAGCCTCTCCACTTCATAATTATTTTATTTAGAAGGCATAGAAGAGTCATATAGAAAAATAACAGTGTAAAGAGTACAGGGAGAACCCATTTCTTGGAGCAGATTTTAAATGAATTAGGAATGTATTTTCGCCATCTGCTTCTGCTACTGCTCTTATGAAATTTGGGATTCACAGATTGCAGTTTGTATAACACTAACTCTGGGACTCGGAAAATCTCCTACAGGATCTGTAGCCGGAGGGAAATGTTCCGGATTACTTCTGAAAGCTCCTCAGCACCACATTCAGTGGAATGTGCTCCCGGCAGGGCTTCCCTAACATCTGACAGGCAGTACCAGATGCTTCTCAGGGGAGAGGGCCAGTGATTGCTGCCGAGTCCCGGGTATGGTTCCGCATTGCATATTTGGAAAAGTCTTCCCAGCACTTCACCGCTACTTCTTCGGGCATCTTATACAGACATCTTCGTTTTACAGCTACAAAGACATGCTCGCTGAGGCTAAATAACAAAATCACAGCACACCAAGGGATAAGGTGGGAATTGAAACTAAAGGTATATTTTCACACAGCCTCACTCAATGAGGAAAACAAACATCTCCTCCAATTATAAACATATACATACATACATACATAATTTTTTAAAATGAAATGTTAAATACAAAACTCTCAGCACCCAAACAAATTCCATAATTTTTCACCTTCATTTCCGGGTTTAGAAAGGAGAGGAGGAAAAGAGGAATGGAGAACAAGTTCTCTGATCATCTGCCACAGTGTCCAATTCCCCGATTCTACAGTTCTAGAATATTCTCTGTAGCAAAATGACTATGGGCAGCCAAACCACCTAAATACCGATTATCTAAAAATCATTCCATTCATTCTTCCAATAGTACCAGGCTTTGGGAATATAAAGATGGAGGGACAAGGCACTGAAGGAACTTCAAGTCTAGTGGGGCGGGGAAAGTGGGAAACACACCAGCAATCTTGATAGATCACACTTGAGTGGAAGAAGATGTAGTGGGCAGCAGGGGCAGAGACGGAACTCTGCTGCTTTGCTTTTCCGACACAGTACGAGGAAGTCTCGGCCCACCATCCAGTGCTCTTCACACCTGTGCAGCCCGGGTCCCCTTCCCACTCCCACCACACTACCCTGAAAACCACCTGCTACACTGGTTCCCACAGGAAGCAATAGCACCAAACTTGTGGGGGAAAACTTTAACTGCCTATTCTATACAAAGGGCATTATTTTATTTAATCCTTACTACAGCCCCATTTTCCAGATGAGAAAATTGAGGCTCAGCAAGATTAAGTAGTGCCAATGTTCCTTCCATTACATTTCACTGCTCCCATTGCATTTGCCTATGAATAACTTGTCAACAGGCATGATGGAGCCAGCCATTTTCCTGTGTTCTCAAGTTTAGGCTTTTTAGCGTAGATTGCAATCTGTGGCAGAATATTAACTTTCGACAATGGTGGCTCATTTCGTGCATTGTAGGATTGCATTGGCGAGTCCTCAGGAATGCCACGAGCGGTTGTCCCTCTGTAAGTGCCGCTGCACAACCCCGGTGGTCTCCAGGGCCAATACAATTATGGTGGGAGAGACTGCATCCACATGACACATAACTCAGTGATGAGTAGTGACCAGGGCCATCAGCTTCCTTAGTTCTGTGTCGGGCTAAAGTGTTATATGTAAATGCAAATGAAATAGAACACCAGTTTCCTGCTTTGATACAAAAATCTTGCTGGTTATATAACCGCATGCTGCTTACACATTTTTAATGTAAAATAAATTTGTTTTCTTGGCACTGTAAAGACTGTTGCCATATGTCATCATGAGGAAGCAATGGCAGTATACAGATGTGGAGCTGGAAATGATAATGTTTGCCCTTTAAATTTGCAGGATAGTTTTGGCTAATTCAGAAAGGTTGCTAGGAAGTGGTCATGGTCCTGCATAAAATCCCACTACTGTCTTCAAAATTATTATACATATTTATGTAACAAGAATTAGAAATAAGTAAGATTAATAGCAAAAAGATATGCTAATAAAATTGGTAGTGGGCAGGATTCATATGATGCAATTCTCTGAAATGGTAACTATCCAGCTTAGAATACAGAAGATCCACCTCCTTTTCAATGTGTGTATCAAGAAAGCCAAGGCTAAAAATTCAGGACACCTGGGATCTTGTCAGCCACTTCAGTACTTCCCTACAACGCCTCAAGTGAAGACAGCACTTTGATGAATAAACGATTGGATGACTGAATTCAGTCATTGATTTAATTGTTCATCCCTGATTCATAAGTCTTTGTATTATGGGACATATTATATGAGACTTAACTAAGGATAACCCCAAAGCAGACAAACGGGGCAATGCTTCAGTCTAATCTGAAGGGATGCTCTAGCTAGAAGTGCCTAGGGATTCTTTCCTTTTAATGAACAATCACCCCCTCAGGAATCAATACATCACACTCACTAACAGCCATTCATTCCTTAGTGTGGATAATTTAATCAAATGTCTTCCTCTTGGTGGATGACTGAGCAAATGGGAGTTTTTGTAGGATCTGGGTGAAGAAGAGAGACTCTGAGAGCGTTGCAAGTAGATCTGAAGGTGTGATCATAGGTTTGAGAAGCCAGAACAGCCTGGAAACACGAGGTGGGTTAGAAGATGCAGAGAACCAAAGATATATCATCATCCTCAGTTTTGCTCCATTCCATGGTCAATACTAATTGAAAATAACAATAGGAGAAGGAATTTGCACTTGCTCCCAGAGTTTTATTAGATTGTCCATTTTAAACTCCCCTCCCACTGGGATTACTAAAATTTGATTTTCCCACAAGTATACTTTCACTACTTGATTCCACATGGAAAAACCAGCCTGAGAGGCAGGACACTCACTGTTATTCCCTAGTAAGAAGGGAGAGAAGATAAAGGCTATGTGTGTAGGCAAGGGGGTCCTTGCAGTCGTGACCACAGGGCAGGGCTCCAAGACCTAGGAGGTGGCAGCACGGGCAAGAAGCTCCCAATTGTGCCAACACCCATGGAAGGTCAAAACTGACCTCTTCAGCAGATAAAAAGGCCTTGCCACAAACAGCTCAGCCCATTCATCCTTTTCTTTCTATGGCATATATGCATGTGTGCATAGGGAAACTGGCTCTTCTCAGTGAATCGCTTCCCTTTGTAGGCTTACAGGTATTTCACATATACCACTCATTGAACCCTCAACAGCTTGAAAAGTTGGCAAACCATCTCTATTTTATACATGAGAATACTGAGGCTCCAAGAGGTTTCACAGCTTGCTCAAGGTTAAGTAGCTTGGAAGTGGCAGAGCCAGGATTTGAACCTGTCGATGAGACACCGGAGCCTCTGCCCTTTTCCCCTCTCCTGTACTACCTCTTATTCTAGATTTCTGTCTCACTCAATTCTCATTTATTTTTTGTAAATTCCCTATGAAAATTGTTGTATGTGGAAATTTTTCTGCTATCTTATAGCTCTAGACATACAGCCATTATGTTATAAATTAAATTGCTGCTCAAACAAGTATGCAAAAATCTTTAAAGGCAGCGAATGGACTTAAAGAACCAGCTGTGATAACGTCTCACTTCTGAGACTATCAGCTTTACAGTGCCAGCTGATCAGCCCTTGGGAATATTTAATGATTTTGTCCTAGACTACTGCACAGTCAGAAAATGTGGTGTGACCTTAGGATGATGAATGTATGTGATTTAGATCTGAGGACTGATAAAAGGAAAAAGGTTTATGCAAGTTGACAAAAAGCAAGATGGCCATGGCTCAGTGTGATTTGCTATTTTTGAAGAGATTCTCTTTGCTTTGGTGATGAATTTATCTGCCCTGATATTTATTCTGCTTATTAAAAAAAAATCACACTCATCAGTTCGCTATCTGGGCATGATAAATAAATTTCATGTTCCAAGACCTATTACACTGAATTTATTTTCTATTCCAGCATGGGACAGAAAATGCATCTTTGATTTGTTCTTTCCAACTCTATTGAGTGCTTTATGACCTAGATTTTATGAATTCCATGCTTTTAGATATTTTACATGCACTTCTGGAACTTCTGCCTATTTTAACACATTAAACCACAGTATTAGTAAGCACAACTCAGACCTAAAATTTAATCATAATACCTTTCATAAAATAATAATAGCACTAAGTGAGCTGGGCAGAGTGTTTTATATATATATATATCACCTTATTAATCTTTGTGTATATTGCTTATCAAAATTGGTTGACACAACCAAGATTAAGGCAACTCACCATATTATCACACCAACCCTTTTTTTGCCACCTAGCAGATAATGCATAGAAAAAAATGTTGAGGCTTAGATAGTGTCTATACAACACCAAAATGTCTAGCCAGTTTCTTTTTCCAATCCAGATGTTTGTCATCCTATAAACTGAAAAGCCAAATTATTTGATAGAATTGCTATATGGACACTGAACAGAAATGTGCACAGAGAACAGAGTAAATTTCACAACATTGAAAAATCAGTTTTGCACCCAAAGGTGTGCTGATCCAAACAATACAAAAATGAAGTCATTCGTCAATTCAGTTGTTGGTTCTTTCACATGAGCCCCTCCCCTCTTCCAGGCATGGTTATGGTTCTGGGGACTACAGCAGTAAGCCACACTGGCACCTTCCTTGTTCTCTTGGAGCCAATGAACTAATAAGAAAAACCTCAGAGAGTGAAAAGTGCTATGCCAAGAATTAAAATACGGGGTTGCAGGAGGTGGATGGTGAAGATCTCATTGAGGGGGTAACATGTGAGCTGAGATTTGAGTGACAAGAAAGAGCCAGTGATCTAACAGTCTACATACCAGACGAGCACTGCAGGTGTATGGACAGGCTGATGTAAAAAGCCAAAGGTGGGAAGGAGCTTGGCAAGAGGCCTGTGTGGCTGAAGGACACTGGTCAAGGTGGAGACTGGAAGGAGATGAGGTCAGAGAAAGAGGGAGAGAGAGGCCCAAGACCACACAGGGGTTTATAGGCCTAGGTTAGGGGTTGGCATTTTATTCTCAAGGTGAGAGGCAGCCATTGGAGGGTTTTAATTTTGATTTACATTTTTAAAAGTTTACAAGTGTAAGTTAGGTTTGCAACTATGCACTAATTCTTGGCACAGAGAATGGTGTGCTGATTGCACACCATTATGAATTATGTGACATCCCATCACCTCCTCACTTCACTTTTCCTCTTGCCCCGTGACCGTAAAGAAACCATATTTGACAGCGTCATCAGTCTCCCCAAGGGCACCTCTTTTGAGGCACCCGTGGCAGCAGCATCCTTGCCAGTTCATCTTACTTAGAGGTTGACTGGTCTAACCTCCATTTGCCAGTAGCTTTACGTGTGATTCACACAGTTCTCCATCACTTTCTGTAAGTTCATGAAATCCTGCCTCTTTCTCAAGAATTTTAATTTCACTTTACAATAGGTTTGCATTGCATATTTTAGATCGTCTGGGTACTCAGTGAGAAATAGGCATGATGAGTGGAAATAGACCCTGGAGTTATGGGAGGGATAGTTGAGAGGGGTCTCAGTTTGTAAGTATTCAAGGGAGCATTTTCATATTTTGTTTCCTAGATTCCTTCACTGCAGGGACTCGGATGGTAAATACTGCTAACACCCACTAGCCGCTGTCCCTAAGGCTCTTAGAAAGTTGTTGGGAAAACAGGACCAGTAGCCATGAAACAACTAGTGAACACAAAGGAATGATACATATAAGCTATACGTATCATTCCTTTCTATAAGCTATTCCTTCTATAATGTTAGATGTGGTAGGAAGAATAATGCCTCCATGTCCTAATTCCCAGGACCTGTGCAAATGTTACATTACATGACAAAGGAGAATTCAGGTTGCAGATGGAATTAAGGTTGCAAATCATCTGACCTTAAAACAGGGAGATTATCTTGGAAGAGAGAGACAGAAGAAAGTCAGAGGAAGATGTAACGATGGAAGAAAGGCAAAGAGGTATGTGGCATTGCTGGATTTGAAGATGGAGGATGAGCCCATGAGCCAAACAATGTGGGAAGCCTCCAGAAGATGGAAAGGGCAGGAAACGGATGCTCCCCTAGAGCCTCCTGAAAGGAATGCAGCCCTGCTGATGAGACCTTGATTTTACCCCAGTAGGGTCCATGGAGGACTTCGGAGCTACAGAGCTGTAAGATAGATTATAAATGTGTGGTTTACACTGCTAAATTGGTGGTGATTTGTTACAGAAGCAGTGGAGAACTAATCCAATAGAATAAAGTTCCATGTTGCCAGTGGAGTACGTGAGGAAACACAAGAAGTGAAGACGAGATAGATGAGCACAGAGTCACAGGCAAAGGGTTCCAGTGGAGATGATTCTTGGTCTGGAAAACCTATGACAGAAACCTGTCTACAAAGGCAAAACAAAACAAAGCTCTTCACATCTTTGGGACCAACAAATTCATTACCAGTGGCCTGCCTAAATTCGTACTGGGTACAGGAATGTTTTTGATTGATTTCTGTATAAATTTAAAAATATTTGGGCTAATTAATATTGCTGCTGATTAGGGGTAGGATTTTGTTCCTAATTTTAAAAGTCCCTATTTTATAATCATTTAAATTGCCATTTACAGCTCATTAAATTAGCAGAGCATAATATCCTTGAGCTTTTATTTTTTTGAAGTTTCCAAAATAACTCTGCAAACTTCCTTGGATCTTTGAGAGGAGTTGGAATGAAACATAATCCATACCCTGGAAGAGTTTTGTTTTGCTCAATGTTCCAGACTAAGAGAAGGTTAGCTCAGGAAATCCTCTTAAGTGGCTATTGATATTTAATAAGCTTGACTCTGGTGACAAGTTTCAGCCAGTCCCGGTTCCAGAGCATTGTTGCTTTCCCTGTTAGTTGGTTACATAAGCCAGCTTTGGGGAGGATAACATCACCTGTATTCCTTGCACTGGGAATCGTTGTAGGATCTGCATTTGTCTTTCTCTAAATTGCCTATCCCTTACAATAGATGCAACATGTACCTTTCACCTTTGGGTCCACCCCAGCTACAAGTACATTATCGTGCACAAAGTCAACACCAAACAACATTTCATGAACGAATAAATGAAGCATTCTAATTGTCGCAGAGAGGTTGGACAGAGTGGCCTTTTCAGATCCAAATTATGTATAAATTTTCATACTGATCTATGCAACTTCTGCATTTATATATTTGAGTAAATATGTGTGTATGTAAATATGCAAAGGTCTCCTTAATATATCTAATTTTGGCAACAACAAATATCAGACTCTGGAGAACTAAATTATTAGATCAAATACACTAATTCCAGTGATCCAGAAAATGTGTCAAAAGAAAGTGTTGTATGTAAAAGAGTTAGAAATTCCCTTTTTCTTTGTACACTACTTTTTCAAAATGAATGGTTTTGATGTAGTATCTTAATTGAGGGTTCTTCTAGAACTAAGATATGTTACTCGAAAGAAAAAGTAGAGATATGAGTCACTCAGAGAAATTCATATTGTCAGCCTGATACAGGCATCACATCCAGAAAACTCCTTTTCCCTTTCTTTATCAATATCTATTTAACCCAAAAAGGAATTTTAAAATCTTATGTTGTTGTTCTGGGCTGCTAGGATATCGGAACAGCCTATGAAAAATACAGTTAATAGTTGTATAAATATATGTAAGATAACTGTACCATCTAAATTCTAGATGATTCCAGACTAAACTTTTCCTTTGTATCATTACAGTGTAGGAAATTGCCTTTTCCTTTCCTATATGTGCCCCTATGTTGTGACAAAGGCCACACTTTATTAATTTTATAAAATTCCTTATACCCAGAATCTGGTGGCCACACTAAATTTCTGTTAAATTTTACTCTGTAGATAGTAGAAAACTAATAAAACAATGACTATCAAGTAAAAATGAGAAAAAATAAGAAAAGTATCCAATTAATTTTGTTTGATGTAAACAATAAAATTGGATAATTAAGGCCTCTACAACCTAACTTATCCAGTTTAGTAGGATAATGGAGAATACAAAAATTATCTGAACATCAAATTTAGAAAAACAACTTTTATCAGTTATCAAGATATTTTAAATATGTCATCTTCAGCTTGAATTATCCACAGAATATTCCAGTCCTCTCTTCTTGTTGTGCATGGGTAATCATAGCTCAAGATTAAGTGTTTTATTTAAGGACCTATTTAAAAGACAGCAGCAGCTAATCATTTAAAATTAGCTCGATGACTACAACTGCACAGCCATGCAAAACCAAAGCCTGGGGCTTGATCGTAATTGTTCAGATTGATTATGTACTTGTCCCAAAGTCATTAATTCATAACTCACCCTTCTAGCTCTCCCCCTCATTTGGGCTGTCTTGATCTCACCTTGGAAAACACTATTGCTTGCTGAAGAAGGATGGCTGTTTTTAATGGATCCTCAACATGGAAAAGTAATTTTAAAAATCCCATCAGTAAAAGAAATTCTCATCCAAATACTTAATTCTGCGTTTGCAAATTTTACTTCTCAGATGCACCCTATTTTCAGATATGGGGAAACTTAGTGAATCTAGGAGGAGACTGTCACAGACCCAAGTGGAGGCCGGGACACCTCTTGGTGCCCTGGGAAGGTACAAGGTCTGTGTACTCCAGAAGGCAATCCCCTCCTGGGACTCTAGCTTTTTAAGGATTTCTTGGGCTTTCCAAAAGCAGCCCTTGGCCCCTGGAAACTAGTTTATCTATATTTGTTTTCAAGCCTCAAAGTCTATTTTTTTAAAGCAGGAATTCATTTCTCTATGGAATTCAGGATTTGCATGCAAGGACTAGCATATTTGGAGGGGATTGAGGAGGATTCCTTTTATCCATTGAGCTGTCCGACAGGTTACAACTAAAGGTGGAAAACACCATTGATATTGAAAAGCTGACCACTTATTTTCTCTGAAATGATTATTCTCTGGACTGCATAACTGAGGCCAAAGCAAGAGTAGCTTAAACTATACTTACCAAATGTATTGAAATTAAGCCAGGGCTCTTATCTAGCCAAGCCAGAATGTCAAGCTCTTTCACATTCCTTTCCAGTTTTGCTGAGCTTCCTAGATATTTATTTTAAAAGGTTGTTTCTTCATGGGCTCATGAACATTACTTGACTTTTCAAGTATCTTTATGAAAACTATTTAAATTCAACAAATATTCAACAACTATTTCCGGAATATTAACTATAGATCTAGTACTCTGCCAGGCCAATGGAATTCTAGGATTTGTTTGTTTCGCATGTGGCAATGAGCTTAGGTTTGGTAAATTTTTTCTAGATGCTCTTCAATTTACAGACCTCTCCAAATGAAAGCTCATTACCTTATACTATCTTTTATGCTCTGGGAAACTGATTTGCGTGATGGAAGGGTGATTGCTTTAGGTGAGAATGTTTGTGCTTAGCAAGAGGAAACAACAGAATATAGGTTACGTTTCCAAATAGTAATTTTAGTAGTCCTGGGTACCAATAGGTTGCTTTAGAAACTGTGGTTTATTTCATTGTTTTGGCCCCCTGCATTCCTCTATTCCATAAATAGTAGGCCCAAGAGAGATGTAGGAACACAGAGCATCAAGCAGGGAAAGGTAAAGAGCTGGAATCTGACTCTAGCGGTGCTATTAGGAAGGTGTGGCAGAATAGCCAATAAAAATGGCAGTCTCAGTCACATTTTAGCAAATTACTGGCAACAAACATTAACAATGTTTCGATAAAGAGGCAAAGCCCTGCCCTGGGATATCTAGGCAGTAGTCCATATGTAAGACAGAGCCAGGCATCATTTCTTTTTGAAAGCATAAGCAAATATGTATGTTTATCCATATTCTCATCACCTTCTATTCACCAAAAGTAGTAGACTAACTTTCTTATGCACTGTGCTTTTTTCGCTTAATTGGAGAGCACTCCATTATAGAATGTGGAGATCTTTCTTATTTCTTTTTTACAGCTGCACATTTGCTCCATCGTGGCTGAAACAAAGTTTATAGTACTGAAGAACATTTGGGTTGTTTCCAGTCTTTTCTTCTTAACAAATAACTTTGGAATTAATGGCCTTGTATATAAATCACTTTGTGTTTTTGCAATTTTATCTTTGAGATAGATTCCTAGAAGTGGGTTTGCGGAGTCAAGGTAATGTCATTTTCCTGGGTGCTGCCAAGTTCTCTTCCTTTGTTGTTGTTCAATATTGCATACCCTCTGCCATAAAAATCAAATGCAGATAAGTTTATGTCGGAGAAGCAAGGTAGGAATATGAGATTCTTCAATCCTCGTGCTTCAATTTTCTGTTGAAATAAAAAACAAGGCCATCAGTGAATAGACAAGGAGGTAGGTATGAAGTTGGGGGATTGAAGAGAGTAAGAAAGTTTTATAAAAGTAGAAGAGGGAGCTGAGCAACAGGATAGGACCATTCAGCATTGTTGAAGGCCCTGCTGAGACTCTAGTTTATGAATTTCTCCCAGTATTAGTCAGCATAGTAGGGCAAATTTCTTCAGCAGTGGTACATGAAAGAAATGTAGGACTTAACACAGAAAAATGGTTGGATTAATCCATGGCAGGGTAAGTGTGGCAGGTGGACAAGGGGAAAACAGAGTTGATGACATTGGCCAAAGAATAGAGTCTAGACTGCATGGAGAAGGTACTGACAAAACCATGGGGTTTAAGTTGAGTGGAGATTGAGATTGCCTAAAGAAGAAGGTGTTAAGGGACTGAAGTTCTAGTTTGCTAGGCTGCTGAAAGCAATATACCATGAAATTGGTAGGCTTTTTTCTTTGGGTGGGGGGGGAATGAATGGGTTGGCTTTTAACAATAGGAATTTATTAACTTGTAAGCTTACAGTTTTGAGGCCATGAAAATGTCCAAATCAAGGCATCATCAAGACGATGCTTTCTTCCCAAAGACCAACTACCGGCAATCCAGGACTCCTATGTCACCTGGCAAGGCACATGGTAGCATCTGCTGGTCTCTCCCGTCTCTTCGAGGTTTTGTTGCTTTCAGCTTCTTGCTTCTGTGGCTTTCTCTCTCCTTTTCTTTGCATTCATCCCATTTATAAAGGACTCTAGTAAGAGGATTAAGATCCGCACTGGACCATGCCTTAACTGAAATAACCTCATCAAAAGGTCTTACTTATAATAGGTTTACACCCACAAAGGGAATGGATTAGCTTTAAGTACATGATTTTCTGAGGTACATATAGTTGCAAACCACCATACCCATAATGAAGTCTAAGATGGGTGTTGTAGGAGCAGAATAATGGGAAAGCTAAAGGCATATGAAGCTATAATCAGAAAGTAGAATTTTAAAGCTTGAGATTTCAGAGATGGAGAAGTACCAAGTGCTAGCAAGGTCCTGGTGGGGTGATGGGAATAGACAGATTCATTGGAAAGGAATCAAAATTAAGAAGGTTGAGAAGCTGAAAGGTGAGGGGCTCAGAAGGGTATGCTACATGGACATAGAAGTCCCCTGTTATTAGGGCTGCAGTTGACCAAATTATTTGATTAATGGAGGAAATGTCTACTGTTATTTCACTCTGATAGGGTTTTTTGCTTAGCATATAGATGAAGCTCATAAAATATTTGTTCAATGAACAAATAAATGAATAATCCAACTGCTATAGAAAAAAACTTACTTGGTAAATTCAGCTTTTGTAGATAATGTGGTTTAGGGATATTGATGATATCTACCTTTAGTATTTTGGGATAGTATTACTGACTTGTTCTGTGATTTTTTTCTCTGATAACTGACCAGTAAGGGAAATTGGTGTATTTCTTTCCCTGTATCTTATTTTTCTCCATCAGTGAAAAAATATATAGTAGAAAGAAATCTACACTATCAGCCAAGCCATCAGAGTTTTGATCCCCGTGTTGCTCCTCATTACCTGCAGTCTTTGGCAAAACTCCTATTTCTTCATCTTCAGATATAGGGGTTGGCTCTGGAAAACCTCTTCATTCACTTCTAGTTCTATAATTCCAATTTCTGTGACTATAGGATCTGAAGTTATATGCACACATTTAATCTGAAATTCTTTTGGTTGAAAATTGTTTTGAAAGCAAATACGAACCCCTTAGGTTGGCTGTTTAAAACCACTCAAGGGAAATCATGCCAGTTCCTTGCCACAGAACGATATACAAGATGATGGAAACACCTCTCAAATATTCAGTGACCCTAAATCAAATGTTATCTCTTAAAAGATGATCTTCCCTTGGAAGCTATTGTTTCAGTTTCCTAGGCTGCTCAAAGCAAATACCATGAAATGGGTCAGGTTAAACAATGGGAAGTTATTCACTCATGGTTTTGAGGCCAGGAAAATGTCCAAATCAAGTCATCATCAGGGGTATGCTTTCTTCCCAAAGACGAACTGCCAGTGATCCTTGGCTCCTCTGCCACATGGCAAGGCACATGGCAGTGTCTGCTCATCTCTGCTTTCTTTTCCAGGTTTCACTGTTTCAGCTTCTTCCTTCAGTGGCTTTCTCTATCTTTATCTGGATTTCATTCTCTTATAAAGAACTCCAATAATAAGATTAAGATTCATCCTTATTGAGGTAGGTCACACCTTAACTGAAGTAACCTCATCAAAAGGTCCTACTTATAATGGCTTTACAGCCACAGAAATGGATTAAATTTAAGAACTTGTTTTTCTGGGGTACATACAACCTCAAACCACCACAGCTATACATCTAAGAAGCCAGATATTTCAATCCTGATATGATAAATAGCATATAAGTTTCTCTTTCTACTTAATCTAGTCTTAAGAATGAAAAATATGTTACTTTATTCAAACAACACATAATTTTATGTAATACTCGGATAGATAAGACACAGCTCTTTGCCCTTAAGGAACTTACATACTAATAGAGGAGATAAAACCATGTTCAAACTTAAATGAACAACCACAGTCCAAAGCAGGCTAAATCCCATATGAGTAGTATGAGTGAAAATAGATCTCCAGGTTATATTTTAAAGGTGTTAAGAAGTAAAGAGTATTTGAAATATTTCCATTTCTCATTTTTTATCCTTGTACTATCTTTTTTACATGTTCAGCTCTTTCTATTTTTATCTAAATGATTTGCTTTTATATACAGAAGTTGGTTGTATCACCAATTATTTTTATTCAATATTGATGTGCTTTTAGACAAGTATAGCATTACTGAGATGCAAAACTACAATACTGTTTTTATGTGTGTAGAGTTTAGAGTTTGCAATTCAATTATTCAAAATGAATTGTTCACTTTCTGTATAATGTTTTCTCCCCATTTTTCTTCTGCACCTTGAAACAGTCTTGGACATTTCAAAGTTCTTTAACAATTTGGACAAGAGAAAAAAGCAAAGATTCAAATGTAAATTAGCTTAGTTTGTTGCCTCTAAGTAGTTCTGGTGGGGGGAAAAATGACTTCTTCATTGGTGCCCCCATAGTACTTTGGATGAACTTATATTTAAAAATGTATCACATTGTATTGTAATCCTTCGTTCAAATGCCTCCTCCCTCTTTTTCTCCTTTCCTACTTACCTCCATTCTTTCCTTCCTCCTTCCTTTCATCTTACTAGAATACAGCATCTAGGAAACATGATCCTTGTCTTAGTCACTTTTGTATTAGTTGGGTGGATGGATGGTTCGTTGGTTGGATGGATGGATTGATGGATAGATAGATGGATGGATACATGGATGGGAGAAAGCTATAACCAAACTCTTCTAAACACTCTGGAGAACCACTCATGATCTTCTTTTAATCACGAAACAACTGTCAAAAACTGACCTCACTTTCAGTGGATATCTGACTCCATTTTCTATGAGATGGTTTATTTAAATGGCCTAAGAACCAAAGTCTTTAAAATTTCTTGAAAACTCTTACAAACTAAGGTGGCCTCTGAAAATGAAGATAATTGAATGTTTTTAAAATTCCTTGCAAACTGATAAAATGCACTGTTAGACTGGATTAACAGAGCCTTATCAGAGATCCTGTCCTCCCCTTCCCACCTCCCCCACCCCCACCCCTAGGCTGCCCATCTAAAATGTCCCCAGTTCACAGGATCATGCAATTTTCTAATTCACTTTGGTCATTCATACTGAACTTAAGAAAGACAACTGTAAGTGTAATTGCAGAAAATAAAAATAAAACTCAGAACCTTAGGGAAATATTTGCATTCTAAAATTATAAGCGGGTTAGAAAGTTAAGTGGATTTTAATGATGTGAGGCATTTTTATAAGGAAGGAGGCTTTCAGCAAGAGTGATGACACCTTTCCGGGGGGTGGACCCGCTCAGTACAGCTGATTGCAGTCCTCTGTGGTGGGTATTTGCTTCCAATTGCCCAGAGCACAGGCACAGCAATGCCATTGACTGTCCATCGAGAAATAGAATATTTAAACTACTACACTTGGGAAACATGCTTGCTTCCAGCAAAAGGGCCTTCAATCAGATGCCTAAGTCTGTTCTTACAGCCCTCCTTTAACCCTGAACCCACCAAGAACCTGAGGAGGACTGATTATTCAGCTCCATCCAGAACTCATGCCAACTCATGCTATATACCGCATCCTGTGCTCGTCAAAAGCCCACCAGACCATCCAGAATTAACTTAAAATCTTTGGGATGCAGATCAAGGGTGACCTGAGGGAGAATAGAATCCCTTGTGGCATCTGCCCATGGTAGGGGCAATTCCAAGCCAAATCCATAGGAGTCCCCCTGAACAAGACTTTTCTCCTCTATCGTCTGAAACAAGCCACTATTTCATTTTCTCTCTTCTTCCCTTGTGACTGTTTTGTTAAGTTGCCAAGCATCCCTGGAGCTGCCATTTTTGTTTTTATATTAATATCTTAGGCTTCATTTCTGCCTATAAGTAAAATTGTTCACTTTATTTAAGGAAGCTTTAGAAGAAAAAATACCCAAAGCAAAATGAAAACCTGGCATTGTGCCTTTTGCTTTCTTTTCCACTAAAAAAGAAAATTCATTTCTGATGCCCTAATTCCTTAAGTTGTTTCTAAAGTTTTTATTCTAAGCCTCCTATTTTAAGAAGCCATATGAATCTTTTCCTTTTTATTCCCCTATATATATTATGACTCTAACTAGTATCTAAAATTTTTCCCGGAAGATGTTTGGATCATTTTTATTGGTCCTAGGATGAAGTAAAAATAAACAAGGTAATTTACAATTTAGAAAAAGCATTCATTTCCATTTCTTTTATAGCAAAAATATTCAATAGTTTGAAAGATACTCTGTAGAATTCCAACTATATAGTGAAAGAAAGCTGCTTTGGAGATTTCATGTAAAAAATCATTTCCTCTCTTAGAGTTGAAGTTGGTTTGCAAATTAACGAGGTAGAGCCAAAATAGAGAATTGCATTGTAAGAGAGTGACTCACAATGTTTTGACTTTTTAAAATATATCTTTCCTGACAGCAAAGACTGCCTTGTCATTTGATTGCTTTCTAATTAATGTTAAGTTTTCCATTATAAATATCACACTTTTGCCACCAGAGCTACCAGTTGTGACCTCATGTAACCTGTCCTTGAAGGATACATCTGGCCCTTATGACCAGGGGTGTCTAATTATAAAGAAATATCTCCTCATATTCTAACCCTAGATGTGGTACAACCAGTACTGCCATAAGAATGTTTCCTTTTATAGGAGAGAGGCAAATCAATGTTTGTTTGCTTGAAAGTAAAAATAGGTACTTGCGGATAAGTATGTGTTCCTTGCTACTTTTATTTACAAAGATTTAACTAACCATAAAGTATCCTTGATAAGTAAAACCAACTTGCCATCTTTATAAACTATTTTAAAAATAATTCTTTAAAAAGAAGACTATACTTTATACAGAGAAAGTAGAAGATGGATTAACCAGATGACATCAATCCAAGGCACATGGTATGCCCAGCAGAATAGACCCTGCTTGAAGCTCTGCCTGGATGTTTCATGCAAGCCTAAGAGAACTTGACATGGAGAAATACAGAGACACATTTGGATTGTCTGAACACAAAAATATTTGCAAATAGAAAATGAAAGCTGTGTTTAAAAGACTCCAAAGCTAGACTATGCCAAAGGTAGGGCCTGAAAACACCAGTGAACTCTCTCTGCCTACATGGCACTATATTTAGTCATTTAGATGCAAAGATCACCCAAGGTAGCCTCCCCACTGTCTGCGAACCCAACAGAAGAATGGAAAAGTTATATGGTAAGACTTATAATCTTACCTCCAAATTCTCATGCATTTTTTCCTTTTTATTTGAGTTGGGGAAGAGTAGCAGTGTTTTCTCCATGCCTCCTAAGGCACTGGCCCTTGTCATCTTCTAGAGGAACTGTCATCTTTCACTTGAACAACGACTGTGGTCTTCTCTTCTTCTGATAACCCTGGAGACTCCAAGCCTGTGAATCTCAATGCCTGTGTAGCTTGGTTTATGGTCTTCCTCTAAAACTGACTTTTTCTTAGTTTTCCTTAGCATGCTTGATTAATTCAACAAATGTTTATTGAACACCTCTTATGTGCCAGTCACTGAGGAAGAGCTTTCAACCAGGGAGGAATATAAACTCTTCACCACATTCTGCACCTACTTATCTCTCTCTCAATCATCACTTCCTCAAATAAGCATCCCTGACCTCGAAATCCCTCATTTTGTTGTATGCTTTTCCAGAACCTCAGAGCCTTTCCCTCATAGAACTTATTTCAATTTGCAAATAAACATATATATTGATAATTTTTCTAATGCCTTTTTCCCCAAATTGAGAACAGGAACCATATCTGATTTTGCTCACCACTTTATTCCAGTGCTTGGCCCAGGGCAAGGCACACAGTCCTGCTCACTTAATTAGTTGGTAGATGATGAATGGATGGATTGATGGATGATACGTAGTTTCTTCCCTCCAAGATCTCATAGCATATTATAGGAAAATAAGCATAGCTGGACATGGAAAGCAGATGAGAAAGGAATGGTAAGTTTGGGGTAAGATTGTAAACAGCCTTGCTAAAGACTTTTAACATTATCTGGTAGGCAATGAGATGCCAACAAAAATATTGGAACAATGGTGATCAGGTTAGTATTTTAGAAAGCTCACCCTAGCAGCGGGATGGAGGGCGGTCTGGGAAAGGGAGAGCTGTAGGCAGAAAGAGCAGTAGGGAGGGCCACAGTGGCCCAGGTCACAGATGATGAGTTTTATACAAAGGCAACAGCTGCAGAACAGCAGGAGTAGAGGAGGGGCTGAGTCACAGCATCTCAGATATATCCTTGTGCTTTCTTAGAAGATTAATAAGGTTTGCAAGGAATACCCTCCAAAAGATGATCCCCCTCCTGAGTAGAAAGTGGAGTCCTGATTGCAATCCCTGACCCAGGGGACCCACACAGCAAAAACATCCTTAAGCCAAGGGCTAACCCAAACTTGGAGTTGGCACACAGGACAATACCAGCAGAATAACAGTGCTATTTTTCTTTCTGACCTCTTTTCAGAGTTGCAAGTAGGTTAAAATTCAAGGGTTAGTTAAACAGTTTGTCAGCCAATCTTTCTTAAGCACCAGTCAAGAGCCAGGCACTGGAGATAGAAGGATTAGGAAGATGGATGTGGGTGTGGCCACTGTCCTTACAATGGGAGCCAATGAGCTAAACAAAGGAACTAATAAACAAGTCCCTTTCAGTGTGGTAAGTGGTCTGATAGGAAACTCTTGAGAGCTGGGAGCCACACCCAACCTGTCCTCAGGGACAGGTGAACAAAGGAGATGAGAAGGTAATGGAAGAAGGTGGGGGAGAGAGAACACGACTTAGAGAGGGAATGAGAAAAATTCTAGACTGTGGGGTGTAGGTGAGTGGAGGGAGGCAACAGGTGCGAGAGGTGAGGGAGAGACAGTGGAGTTAGGCAGGGACAAGATCGTGTAGCACCTTATAATCTGCATTAGGAAGGTGGGCTTTTCTGTGCAGGTGTGGGAGGATGAGCTTTGCAGTTTAGAAAGTAGATTGGTTACAGTGCAGAGGATGTATTTGCAAAGGAGCTGAATAGGGAAAGAAGATGGTTCTGAGGCTCAGGCATTAATCTAGGCAAGAAATGATGGTGGGATGGACTAGGGTAGTGGCAAACTGGGTGAGGGGTAATGAATAGGTATGAAAGATATTTTAGAAGTAGATTTGTCAGGCTTCGGGGATTGATTGAGTGACAAGGGGGAAAGGGAGGAGGTATCACGGTAGGACAGAGGGGCCTTGCGCTGAACCAGGACACCCAGAACAGGGATGGATTTGGGTGACAGAGGAGAGCTGGTAAGTTTGGTTTGAGGTATATTGGGGTAAAAAGTACCCATGGGACATCCCAGTGGAAATATTCAGTTGGCAGTTGGGTAGACAGATCCAGTACTAAGCTTCTTGATCATTCTTCAAATGTTGGCACATAACTTAGTATCTAACACCATGGGTTTTGGCATCAGGGAAGACCTAGGTTCAAGTCAAGTATGAACTGTGTAACCTTAGACAAGTTACATTTACTAGACTTTTCTGAGCTTTAGTTGACAAGATAAAAAAAAAGTCAATAAAGTTATCTACCTCATAGGATATTCAGGGAAATAAATGAAATGATGCTTGTACAGCACTTAGCCTCAATAAGTCTTGATTGTTGGTAGTGATAGGGGTGGTATATTATAGTCTGCCCTGAAATACAGATTTTGGAACATCCGTGCATAGATGGTATTTGGAACCACTGGGAGAAATGATAATGGAAGAGAATAGTGCACAAAAGCACACCAACATTGAAGGGATGCATAAAGGATATATATACACAAAGAAGATTGAGAAGTAGTAGCCAGGGAGGTAAGAGGAAAATCAGGAGACCATCATAGCATCATGGAAAACAAGTGAAGAGAGCATTTCAAGAAAAGGAAGGGGTAAGTAGAGTAAAATTCTACCAAGGGGTCAAAAAATACTAAAGAATGTAAAGTGACGTTGAATTTAGGGACAAGTACAGTCATTGGCCCCTGAGACAACGGTTTCAGTAGAAGGGCAGGGACAAAGCCAGATTACAGCACGTAGAGAGAAGTTGCTAGATATGGACCACTATCTAATATTCTAATATGCAAACACTTCTTATGAAAAACAGTGCAGGGAGGGTCCATAAGAACAAAGTTAAAAGTGTTTTCTGACTGTAGAAATTTGATTTTGCCTCCAGTTCAACAAAAAGACCTTCAGGACCATTTCTGGGGAAGATGGCAGAATAGAGAACTCTAGGACTCAGTCCTTATACCAAAATAGCTATTAAGCAGGCAGGAACTGTCTGAAACAACTATTTTGAAACTTCAGGGGCCAGAAGTACACTGTACAGCATCCAGGGTAGAGCGAGAGGAAGAGACTGGTAAATTATGGTAAAGAGCTGTAAATTGCTCTCTCTGTGCAGAGGTAATAGGTACCCATCCCCCACTCTCAGGGCAGGCAGCCACAGGGTTCAGTCTGTGGCTAGTGCCTGGTGATAAAAAGGGACATAAAAATCCTTTTCCCCAAGAACAGGAGGATGCATAGCTGATCACTGATCACAGGTTTGGTTAGTGAATTCTGATCACTGAGTCTTGGCTCTAAGGACAGCCATTGTTTCAACCCTGCCCCAGACAAAGGCAGCAGCAGCCATTGTTTCAACCTTCCCTGGACAGGGGAAGATGTGGTAGAAATTTAAAGATGCAGGGCTTCCTTGGGCCTGTGGGGGAGTTAGCTGAAAGGCTGTAATTACTGGCACCCATCCCTACTCCCTCCACAGGACACTTTGGAGCCAGTCTTCACCCATTTTGTAAGTCTCTAACCCTGTTTTAGCTGGGAAAGACTGAATTGGGAAACTCCTCCCCAGGGTGACCCTCCTCCCAGAAGTTGCCCTCCAGGCAAACACAGCCTGAGACAATGAAAAGAGTATAAAAAAACTATAGAGGCAAGAAAGATGACCCCTATCTCACACAAAAACTAACTCAAAATGGATCAAAGATTTAACTATAAAATCTATAACCATAAAGCTCCTAGAGGAAAATGTAGGGAAACATCTTCAAGACCTGGTGGTAGGTGGCAGATTCTTAAACTTTACACTGAAAGCACAAGCAACGAAAGAAAACATGGATAAATGGGACCTCCTCAAACGTAAACACTTCTGTGATTCAAAGGACTTCATCAAGAAGGTGAAAAGGCAGCCCACTCAATGGGAGAAAATATTTGGAAACCACATATCCAATAAGGATTTGATTTCCATTCTATATAAAGAAATCATACAACTCAACAATAAAAGAGTAATCCAATTTTAAAATGGGCAAAAGATTTAAATAGACATTTCTCCAAAGGGGAAATACAAATGGCCAAAAAGCACATGAAAAAATGTTCAATATCACTAGCTATTAGGGAAATGCAAATCAAAATGACAATGAGATATCATCTCACACCACGTAGAATGGCCATTATTTAAAAAACAAAACAATAAGTGCTGGAGAGGATGTAAAGAAATAGGAACACTCCTTCACTGGTGGTGGAAATGTAAAATGGTATAGCCTCTGTGGAAGACAGTTTGGCGGTTCCTTAGGAAGCTAAATATAGAACTGCCATATGATCCAGCAATTCCTCTGCTAGAAATATATCAAGAAGAACTGAAAACTGTGAAGCAGACATTTGCACACCAATGTTCATAGTGGCGTTATTCACAATTGTCAGGAGATAGAAACAACACAAGTGGCCATCAATCAATGAATGGATAAACAAAATGTGGTATATACATACAATGGAGTTCTATGCTGCTGTAAGAAGAAATGAAATTGGGACACATATGATAATGTGGATGAAACTTGAAGACATTATGTTAAGTGAAATAAGCCAGATACAAAAGGACAAATATTGCGTGGTTTCACTAACATGAACTAAATATGATGAATAAACACATGGAGTTAAAACCTAAAGTAAAGGCTATTAGGACATAAGAGGAGGACTGAGAAAGTGTGCTGATGCTTAATGTATGTGGAAGTTTTAATTAACTTGACTGTAAAAGTGTGGATGGATAGAGTTTATTGGTAACACATTATAGTGAGTAGAACTAATGCAGCTGGTCTATAAATGGGAATGTGGCCGAAAAGGGTAGTCTAGGGATGTAAATGTCCATTGAAAGAAAGCTAGAGAATAGGGAGTAAATAACATAGTGAACCCAGAGGTGGATAAGAATTGTGATTAAGGGAGGCGGGTGTGGCTCGGTGGATGGAGCCCCCGTTTGCCATGTGGGAGGCCCGGGTTCGCGTCCCGAGGCCTCCTTGTGAGGGCACGCCGGCCTGAGGGGTGTGGTGGGCTGATGCAGCGGCCTCGCGGCAGGAGGTGGGTGTGGCGCAATGGATGGAGTACCCGTTTACCATATGAGAGGCCCCGGGTTCGCTTCCCGGCGCCTCCTTGTGAGGGCAGGCCGGCTCACGCGGCGCCGTGGGCTGATGCGGCAAGACCTCACAGCGAGGGGGAGATGGGCAGACACAGGGAAGACACGCAGCGAATGGACACAGCAGCACAAGCAGCAAGGGGGGGATAAATAAATAAAATAAATAAATCTTAAAAAAAAAAATTGTGATTAATAGTACAAATACAAGAATGTTCTATGAACTAGAACAAATGTGCAAGGTGGTAAGAATGTGGGTAAGCATGGGAAAAATACTATTAATGTAGCCTATGGACTATAGTTTATAGCAATAATGTAATATTCTTGCATCAATGCCAAAGATATACTGTGTTAATAATAGGGGGGTATGGAAAAGTATACCAAATGTACACTATGGACCATAGTTTGTGGTAATAGTTTGATGATATTATCTCATGGTCTGTAACAAATGTTCCACAACAAATGTGGTGTACTGGTGGAGGTGTATTGTATAGGAATTCCACACATGTTCATGATTTTTTAAAAAGATTTATATATTTATTTCTCTCCCCCTCCCCCCCATTGTTTGCACTCGCTGTCTGCTCTCTGTGTCTGTTCGTTGTGTGCTCTAAGTGCCTGCTCATCTTCTTTTAAGAGTCACTGGGAACTGAACCCAGGACCTCCCATATGGAAGGGAGCTGCCCAATTGCTTGTGCCACATTCACTCCCTGCTTGTTGTGTCTCTCATTTTGTCTCCTCTCTGTGTCTCCTCATTGTATCATCTCATTGTCATCTCGTTGTGACATCTCATTGCGTAATCTCATTGCATCATCTTGTTGCATCATCTTGCCACACCAACTCTTCGCATCAGCTTGCTGTCTTGCTAATCTTCTTTAGAAGGCACCAGGAACCGAACCCAGGACCTCCCGTGTGGGAGGCAGGCACCCAACTGGTTGAGCCACATCCACTTCCTCGTGATTGTTTTTTAAGTTCACAACCTCTCTAATAAAAATATATTTAAAAATTTTTTTTAATTAAAAAAAAAAAAACTATAGAGGCAGACAATCTGGGACAAAGGTCTGCCAGCTTTACATACCCAGGAGAGGGAGGTTTTTCCCTTGGGAAACATAGGGACACCCAAACTCCTGTAAACAGGGGAAATACAAAACAAATAACAAGCAAAATCCCAGGACAAAACAAAGGCCCAGCAAGACAGGGAAAACCCTGCACAGTGTATTTGCCTTGAGCAAACCTTCCTGACAGGACACCTGAAGCTCAAGAAAATCTCTGTCCTATCACCAGCTGGTTACAAAACCAAGAAACAGACACCCCAAGGAGTAAAT
>JAQZBX010040002.1:0-22825 GCA_029593785.1 Cabassous unicinctus
TAATAAATTAGTTCAGCAAAGTGGCAGGATACAAGATCAACACGCAAAAATCAGTAATGTTTTTGTACACTAGTACTGAACAACCTGAGGTGGAAGTCAGGGGGAAAATTCCATTTTCAATAGCAACAAAAAGACTCAAATATCTGGGAGTTAATTTAACCAAAGAAGTATAAGACCTGTATGCAGAAAATTACAAAATAATGCTAAAAGAAATTGTAAAAGACCTAAATGAATGGAAAGACATTCTGTGTTCATGGATTGGAAGAATAAGTATTGTGAAGACATCAATCTTGCCCAAACTGATTTATAGATTCAATGCAATGCCAATCAAAATCCCAACAGCTTACTTTACAGAATTAGAGAAGGCAATTACCAAATTCATCTGGAAGGGTAAGTGCCTCCAAATAGCCAAAAGCATTCTAAAAATGAAGAGCAATGTGGGAGGAATTTCACTGCCTGACCTTGAAACATATTACAAAGCTACAGTGGTCAAAACAGCATGGTACTGGCATAAAGATAGACACATCAATCAGTGGAATAGAATTGAGAACCCAGAAATTTACCCTCACCTATACAGTCAACTGGTTTTTGACAAACCTACCAAGCCCATGCTAATGGGAAAAAACAGTCTCTTCAACAAATGGTGTTGGGAGAATTAGATATCTATAACCAAAAGAATGAAACAGGACCCCTATCTCACCCCCTATACAAGAATCAACTCAAAATGGATCAAAGATCTAAATATAAAAGCCAGGACCATAAAACTACTAGAAGAAAATGTAGGGAAACATATTAAAGACCTTGTAGTAGGTGGTGGTTTCTTGGACCTTACACCCAAAGCACGTGCAACAAAAGAAAATATAGATAAGTGGGACCTCCTCAAAATTAAACACTTTTGCACCTCACAGGACTTTGTCAGAAGGGTGACAAGGCAGCCAAATCAATGGGAAAATATATTTGGATATCACATATCTGATAAGGGTTTAATATCCAGGATTTATAAAGAGATGTTACAACTCAACAATAAAAAGACAAACGACCCAATTAAAAAATGGGTGAAAGACTTGAATAGGCATTTCTCCAAAGAAGAAATACAAATGGCAAAAAAAAACACATGAAGAAATGCTCAACATCACTCATGATTAGGGAAATGCAAATCAAAGCTACAATGAAGTATCATTTCACATCTATTATAATGGCCACTATTAAAAAGACAGAGAACTACAAGTGTTGGAGAGGATGTGGAGAGATAGGAACACTTCTTCACTGTTGGTGGGAATGCAGAATGGTACAACCACTATGGAGGACTGTTTGGCAGTTCCTAAAGAAGTTGAATATAGACTTGCCACGTGACCCTGCAATACTACTACTGGGTATATACCCAGAAGAACTGAGAGCAAGGACATGAATAGACATCTGCACACCGATGTTCATAGCAACATTATTTACCATTGCCAAATGCTATAAACAACCCAGGTGTCCATCAATAGATGAATGGATAAACAAACTGTGGTCTATTTACACAGTAGAATATTATGCAGCTGTAAGAAGAAGTGAAGTTGTAAAGCATATGACAGCATGGATGAACTTGGAGGACATTATGTTGAGCGAAGCAAGCCAGACACAAAAGGACAAATACTATATGAATGTGTTACTATATACCAAATATATTGTGTAACATATTGTTTGAGTCAAAAAATTTATATGTATCCATTGGATTTAATTGAGAAATGTATATATTTATTCATCTATGTTTACTTTTTAGTTTTTAATTGTTTGAATTTTCAATTATTAAATGTACAAATTAAAGTTAAAAAAAGAATCATTAGAAATGATAAATGATAAGAAAAAAAAAACCTTAATACCATAGTGGTTGATTTTCTGTACCTTCTTATATTTGAGTTTGCACTTCAGCTTGCATTGAAAAGAACAAAATGCTCATTTCCTAAGTTTGACACTCTAGCGAATCATAATTGAAGTTTTCTGCTGGTAAAGATGGAATAATAGGAAATAAAAAATAATCCAAACTCCAAAATTCTTATTGACTATCAAAAGTTTCTTCATGGATCTCTAAAATCATTTTGTAAGACAAAGAACATCAAACTAAGAGATGATTGAACATATAACATCAAAGCATCTTAACAATTATTTATTTTATATTCTTTATATCTTTCCTGGTTTATATCTGTATTTCTTTAGATGTAGAAAGACTGAATATCTATATATACTCAATAAAGCAATTATGTTTAGATTCAACAAATTAATTCACTCCCAGGAATACAACAGTTTGTTTGCCTGTTCTGATTTTCAAATTGAAAGATTTTTCCCTGTCTCATTTTTTTTGACACAAAGGCAAGGATTTTCACAAAAACTTGTAGTAAAGTCATAGTATAAGAAAAAATTACAATTGAAATCTGAGCCTTGAGAACTAATAACTGGTATATAGCCTTACAACCCTTAAAATAAGCATATGTAGTGCAATGCAGTATACTTATAACTAAAAGTTCATACTTATTAAGGGTGTCAGTAATATGGAAATAAATAGAGTTTCCTACATAGAGAGGTAGATGGAAATGCTTCCAACCATAAGAAACAAATCACTATACTACAGCATCCAGTGATTCTGACTACACTTTTCCAGGGAATAGGCTAATAATTTCTATTTTCAGCGAAATTCATATTTGATGTTGTTATAGATGTTTTCTTTAATATGACACAGTTTTTGAGAGACAACTTGAACAATTTAATGCATATTAATAACAAATTTTCCAATCTACTCACTTCATTCTTATTTCCACAAAATGCATATGAGTCAATTGATGTTCTCTCCATTTACTGCCTTTCAGAATAGGTTATTGACCCTCGGACCATGTAATTTTTGTTTCCCTTCACAGAGAGCACTTCGTTATTAAGAACAGTAGAAGTACAACATCAAGCCCTCTGACCAAATTAAAACAGTTAATAGCAGTTTTTGCTTGTTCCTTTTTTTCCATTGTTTTTGTAGTTTGTAATATTACCTACCATCTTTTGAATTTTTGGAGTCAAATTATTGAAGCTCAATCAGAAGGCATTTGGTTTGATACTGTGCTACTTTTCCTCCTTGGATGATCTTATATTATGAGCGATCAAATTACAAAAAAAAGTAAAGGAAAATTTACCAACTTGATTACAATGTAAAGCTCATATTAGGAAACAAATTAAGGCAACAAAAGAGGGAACCTTAAAACTTTTAGATGTGATTATGGTTCTGGTACTCAACTGAAGTCTAAATATGTAAAATTAATCAATCTCTCTAAAAATCTACTAGCCTTTTTAAAAGAAGGAAAAGAGTCCCTTCCAGATATGTAGAAAGTGTAAAATGGCATATAGAAAACAACTAACAAATTTCATATAGGTCTGTATATATAGAGAGAGATATAGATATCTGGAGAGAAAGAGAGAAATACAGATTGAAGATAGAGTTTTGGAAAGAGATCATATGTTTCACTTTTTAATTTTATTCGCAAAATCTACCTATTAAAATTATTCAAATATCAAAGTGTTTAAATATATTTACTTAAAATACAGAGTGTAGTATCCTGGGATTTTATTGATAAAATATTTTAAATCTGCATGCAATGACATTGCAATAGTAATGAGAAAAATTGTTTGATAGAGACAGATTTGAAAATACTTGAAATACGTAATATCTACAATTGTACAACTAAGGAAGAGATTTAAGATGGAATATTGTAAAATGATGCTAGGGTCAGTTTGTGGTGGGTCTAAAGATTTTTGTCTATTGAATCCAGAATATTGAATTGGGAAGGAGAGAATGGGGAGATGGGCTAATCAGTGAACTGGAACAGACTTTGGTCTCCTGAGGTTATTTTGCCACATTCAAGACCCCAATTTCCAATTCTCTATCATCTTTTTGATGTTACTTGTGACCCTTGCTGGCAATATTATGATGATTATTCTTATTTTGTTGTACTCTCTATTCCATACTCCTATGTACTTCCTTCTCAGCCAACTTTCCATCATGGACCTCAGGTATAGCTCCACTATTGTCCCGAAGATAGCCACTGACTTCTTGTCTGGGAAAAATACCATTTCTTTTATTAACTGTGGAATTCAGCTCTTCCTTTTCACAACCCTCATTGGATTAGAGTGCCTTCTCCTAGCGGTCATGGCTTATGACTACTATGTGACTATATGACACCCTCTCCAGTATTCCATTGTCCTGTGCCTTAGTCGGTGTCTCCATGGTGGCTGGCTCCTGGCTGGGTTCTCTGTTCAATGCCTTGGTGCATGGTATATATACTCTGAATCTCCCTTAATGCACATCTCAGGAAATCCATCATTTCTTTTATGAGATCTCAGCTCTCCCAAACTTGATTGTTCTGATACATCTCTTTATGAAAGTAGGCTTATATCAGTGGTGGTGTGTTCATCCTCATTCCATTATCTGGCATTATGGTCTCATATGCACAGACATTCTCTAGAGTTTTGAGATTAGGATCAAAATTTGGTATGAGAAAGGCTTTGGCAACTTGTTCTTCCTATATGAGAGTGGTGTCTTTCTTCTATGGAACAGCTATCATAATGTACTTTCACCCCAAAGCCTATCATACCACTGAGCTTGATGAAGTAGTGTCTGTTTTCTATACTATCCTCATGCCCATGTTTGACCCCCTTGTCTAGAGTCAAAGACACAAAGAGGTGCCTAGAGCCCTACAGAAAATGCTCAAAAGATAAGCCTTCTTAAAATATTGGTATATTTATTGAGAATAAGACTTGAGCAGATATATCTCATATTATTGTAACAAAGACAGACAAGATACAACAAATCAAACTTTGACTTTTCTGGAGACAAATCATGGAGAGATTCCTTCAAACCACTCTTGACTCTTTTTTTTTTAATTTTTTTAAAAAAGTTACTTAGATTACATAAATGTTACACAAAAATTATAGGGATACCCATATGTCACAACTCCCACACCTCCCATACCTCCCAAAACCTCCCACATAAACATCCTTCATTAGTGTGGTACATCGCCTGTAATGGATATACACATCCTGGGGCTTTGCCATTAAGCCTGGACCATAGTTCACATTGTAGACCACACTCTCTCCCACACAGTTCTGCATGTTATATGATGATATAAAATGGCCTATATCTGTCATTGCAATGTCACTCAGGACAATTCCCAAGTCCCAAAAATGTCCCTGTACTGCAACTGTTTTTCCCTCTCCCTGTCCCCAAATTGTCCAGTGGCCACTGGCTCCACAAAATGTTGTAATTTCTTCCATTGTTAATGGACTAGATCACTCCTTCCTGCTGAATCTGAATTGAACATCATTCCACTATGAAGCAGAATGCTGTACGTAAGATGACACCTAGAACTTGTAAGTGCTAACAAACAATACAGAACACAATATTTTTAAATATTAGAGAAAAGGAAAAAATGCACAACCACAGCAGTGTTGACATTTGCTTAATTTTATATTTCTCATTATATAGCAGTATTGTATTATTGTAACTCCTGTAAACATAAATATTACTATTAAATTGCTCATAAAATAAGTTCTGCAAATGCTTATGTAACATTTAATTTTGAATATATTAGTCTATTGTGAATCACTAACACAATTTTTTCTTCTTTTCTCACTACTTCATTTTCTGTGATTAGCTAATTGTTAGAAATATATATATGCTTATGTTATTTAATAATATTCACTTAATCAATGACAGCAGTTTATCATATTAAATATGGTTATCTAGTATATTATTATTAATTTTAAGTCCTTTCCTGTTTATAATTATATAACTGTATTCAGATTTATATGTATATATACACATGCACATGTATATGAATATATGAATAGCATTCCCACATTCTATGTAACTTTGTTCATCATACATATTAAGAAGTGAAAATAATGGGTTCAAGGATATCAATATTTTGGCTTTCATTTATTTCTCAATACAACTTTATTAGTTATGTACTTTTAAGATGGAGAAAAATAGATTTATTTTTATAACATATATGTATATCTAAGACTGTATGTGTGCAACCAACTTCAGAAGAAATTTTAAGATACACAGTTTTATACTTCTAATATCTAAAATTAAATTTCTAAGTATAAAAATACTTTGCCAGCATTTTATTAAAAGCTGTGTAGTAACACACCATAGAATTTGTGTCTGTATCTTATAACATACTTCTTTGTGACTGTTTTCACACAGATTTTAGACAGAAATTATTTCTGATATTCATGTTTTCATATACATTTGATTGATTTATTTTCATTTACTAGTAATGAAAAAAATCACCAATGCATTATCTCTCCTATAATTTAATGTGTTTTCATCTTTTAAATATCCAAATTTATGCAACATTCAATTTTAATATTGTTATATGTATGTCTCATCTCACTATATTATTTGTTTTATATTTCTATTTTTTCTTTGCAGTGGTTGATCTTTTCCTTTTAAATGTAACTTACAATTGCACTTTCAGCCAGCTCCACAGTATGCAATATGCAGAAAAGTATGATATAAGCAGCTATCAGGAGAAATATTCTGCAATATGTGAAATTTAAATGTAGATGTGAAAAATGACTCAAATTTAGAGCTAGAAATAAATTGATAATATTACAGGCAATTTAGTATTTTGGCAGCCTTCCAACCAATATTATAAATGTTCCAAGTTTACGTAGATTAAATTGGTTATTACACAATATTAAATGTAGAGAAAAATGATTGATAACATAAAACAATCCATCTAATTGAGAGAATTTAGCTCAGATCTCATATTTACATTTTACATTAAAATCAGAATAAAAGAAAACAAACAACAAGAACAACAGTAAAAAAAAGGTTACTTAAAGTCAAATTCTGACCACTTCTGATCACCATTTATCCCCTTGGATGACCTCTGTTCAATTACATCACTGCTTAGCTATACAGCTTAAGCACTCTGATGAGTACAATTTTCTCCATCATAAAACAATTGCTATAATGTTATTATGACCAGATACATGGACATGCTAGACATTTGTCCAGCTCTACATACTTAGTCTACAGAGAGTTAAAAAATATGACTGGCAGGATGGGGGTAGATGTTTTATCAAAAGCTTGCATGTTTAAAGAGAGGAAAAGAGAATGGTTACATGCAGAAAAGCTAAAGTAAATAGGTGATTTAGCATTAATTTTCATGTACAGATGAACACATAAATTTAAGAAGGAGCAAGTTGCCTATAATCCAAATATATTTATATCAAGCTTGTGGTTAGCTGGCATCTTCACATTGCCTGTTAATCCAGGTACATGGAGTATATTTCCATTTATATACATCTTCTTTTATTCTTTTCACCAATATGTTCTATTTATTTTGAATTATAGAGGTCATAAACTTCTTTCTTTAGAATTTTTCCTAAAAATTTGATCACATTTTAAATAACATTTAATATTTATTTTTATTTTTGAGTTTTTGCTGATTGTTTTTCTATGTTTATTTGTATTCAGGAGACATGGTAAAATTACTTTTCATATTAAGGCAATTTTTTTCTAAGTTGTTTTGATTGTCCATGTACACCTCCATGCCATATATAAATGAAGCTAGATTTACTTATTCCTCTCAAATATATATACTATTCTTTTTCTTGATATACTGCACTATGGAAAAAAGTACATAGTGAATATTCTTGATGTATTTCCCCAAATTTAAAAGAAATTGTTCAATACTTCTAGAGTATGATAGATATAAGTTTTTTCATGGAGTCCCCTGTTAAGATTAAAGAAGTCCCCTTCTACTTTTTAGATTTCTGAGAAATTTTAATGGAAATAGTTGTTGGCTGTTATCAAATGCTTTTTCTGCATGTATTCATAAGACCAAAATTTTTTCTCATTTAAGATACTGATAAAATGGATTACATTTATTTCAATATTTACACATATTTGCACTTCTGGAATAATCCAATTATGCAGTTTTTTTATGTCTCTGGGTTCAGTTTACAAATAATTTGAGTTGGATTATTGGGTGTGATTTCATAAGATATATTCATCTATAATATCTATAATATCTATAATGTTCCATTCTTGCAGTGTATTTATAAGGTTGAATATTCAATTTATATTGACTTATGCAATGAATTGACAAAGTTTCATTTTTCTGTTATTTAGAATCATGCAAAAGTTTGGTATTATATATATACATATATATATCTATATATATATATATATAAACATATGTATTTGCATTTAGAAGAATCCATATTTACATAGTCAAATTATATAGCCTTTATTAGGGATAAACTTTCATAAAAATAACTGAACAAAATTATTCTCCCATTTATTAATTAAATTGCCTCTAATTTCTAAAGAAATATTTGAATAAGGTTCAAAAAGCAATAACATGTTTTCTTCAATTTGAATGAGCTCATTTTTTATTGAGTATCATAGGGCATCTCCTGTTTCATTATTTATTCCAACAACAATGACACTTGGGAACAAACCAGTAAACACTCTCTAATATTTTCTGATACTCTGACATGGGTAATTTGTAGTTGTATTTGATGTTAAAGGATCATATTTATTGATAAATTGGGTTAATTTGTCTACTTTGTTAATCAACTTGAAAAATATGTATTTTAAATAATACAGTGATATTTTATGTTTTTAATTAGAAATTATTAAGTGCAAATGAACTCATTATATTGAATTATTAGCTTAAAGATGCTACTCACGTTTTCACATTTAATTGGTGAATAAATTATTTCTTATTTGGTAATAAAATGGTTAGCTAAGAATATTAATCCAATTCTAATTTCCAGCATTAAAGGTAGAAATTGATCATTTAAACATAATTTATAGCACATTGTATCTAATGTTTACTGCAGCATAGACTGAAAAATAAAAATTGCATATTGGAAACAAAATATTAGATGAGATGAAGAAATATGAAGTATAGAGGATGGAGCAGGTGTTGTATTGGACCATAAACTGGGACTAGAAAGAATAAATGACAACTAATTTTTTCAAACTTTTTATATCAATTTAATTCTTATGTATCTTTAGCTTGTAAATTCAAGAATTTTTAATTTGGTAAATAGAATCCTTACATAAGGCCAAGATAGAAGTATTATGAAATGTATGAATAAAATAGATGGAATGGATCTTGGAACTAACTTGGATTGGCTCATATGAGTTATGAAGCCTACAGACAAGAATTGATTTGTTAATAGAGACAGTAAATAATGTAAGAACATCAGTAGTAGTATTGGTTTTGATATTGTCCACACATCTGCCTGCTTCAAAGAAATACTCATTTTCTTATCTACCAATCTCCCAAAACTCAATTTTATCTCACTTCTTCTTAGGTGATAAACATGAATTATATAGAGAATGGGAGTTTGGGAATTGTTGTTTCCAGTTTCCATCAGTCATGAAGCTATGAATTGATTGGACCTGACAACAGATAACCTAGAGTGTGAAACTAGATGCATATGTTAGAAGTGGTGCTATTTATAGGAGAAGTTATGCTAATACAATTGAAAACAGTCATCCGGAGGAAGTTCTTCTCTCTCCAATATTTTCCTGGAACACAAACACAGATAAAACCTTCAGTTTTCTTCAAAAATTCTAAATAATTTTGATACTAACTTTATTTTAACACCTAGTGGTGTCCAAATATAAAATAAATAATGCTGTATTTAACTGAAAAGCAGGATGAACAAATTCAAAAATTGTTTTCAAACTCTGTCTTTTCTTTAGCAACTATAGTGCTGATATTATTTCTTTGCTTTTCCTAGATATTTTGGTAGTTCTTGCAAAACAAGCACAGATGGGAAAGAACAGATAAGGTATTTATCATTACATGGTTGATGTAATGAAGTCTGATTCTGTGCAAGCACCTTCCAATTGTGAATTCTTGTTTTATGTATATTTTGACTCTGTGTTATAAAGTATTCTTAGTAGAGTACAAAAGTGCTAAACATAAAACTTTGGTAATGTAGTAAATGTTGTGTGGCTCTAAACAAGTATGACTAGAATACAGGCACTGTAGTTGGAGATATGATCAATATTTGAGTCCACTACTTCCTCTCTGAGTGACATTAGGCAACCTCTATATTTGAGAAATGAAAGTGTTATTCATAATGCCTTCCTAAGATGAAAAATGGGAACACTGAGTATTAAATATATGAATAAAGCACTTACAACTCTGCATAGCACAGGAGAAGCACTCAATGAAAGTTAATTTAGTGTAATATTATAAAATCACAAGGACCTTAAAATCAGCTCTGCCACAAGCTAACCTACCCATTATCCCATATACAGTCTGAGATTTCATTTGGAATTATGAGAGTCTGAAGCTTTTTATAGATTCCAGAAAATATCACATTGTTGGGGATTATCCATTTCTGTGGATTCAATTCACTTAAGTTGGGGGTGAAGCTTTGATTGGATTACTTCAGTGAGGCTTGAATCAGGGTGGGAATTGTTCCTATTGTTGAAGTCCTTTATAAACCGAAGACTGAACATAAAGACACACAGAACAAAGCAGCAGAGAGAGAGAAACACTGAAAGGCTGAGCGAAACATCCTGGAGGCTGGAGGCTGGAACAAGTGGAGCAAAGAAGCAAAGAAAAAGGACACATGAGAGGCTGAGAAATTGGGTCTGGAAGAGAAGACAGAGGCCCAGACTTACAAATATCACTATTGCACCATTTCACATGGTAAAAGGCCAGGATCACCAATAGCAGACATTTGGTGAGGCAGCATCTCTGATGATGACTAAATTTGGACATTTTCATAAACTCAGAATTACATGCTTTTAACCTAATCCATTCCCATTATAAAAGACAACTCTTCCGGTATATTGCTCTCGGCAGCTTTTAGGAAACTAAAACAGGAACCAACCTCAATTCTAAGGATGGTTATATATCTCCCCACACATCATATATAGACATTTTGCCTCTTCCAGTACCTGGCATTGTTAAATGAGATTTTCATTAATCAATTTATTTATATACACAAAACCCTATAATTTGCCTCCCTTTTGTAGATGAAGTACCAAAGGAAAGAAAATTTAAATAACAGATGTTAAATCACTAAGAATGAGTAAAGACAGGAAGGAAATGTGTTCCTTCTGGATCCAAGACAGAACCTATTGTATTCTGCTCTGGGAATTCAGCACTGCAGTTTCTAAGTTCTCAAATGGAATTAACTGGGGTTGGTAAATGAAAGCTCATGAGATTGATATTTTTGTTTGCTTGTTTTCAAAGAACAGACTTACTTAATTTGGGCATTTGAGGGAAAATGAAATAATTTTGTTTTGTCTACCTAAGGGAGCAGAGAGCCAAACAAGGGACATTTACTCTGAGGACAGTGAAGGAAAAATTGTAGCTTGGTCCAAGTATCTGTAGTAGAGAATTTCATGTTATATTTAACTACCCTTTATGATCTTGTGATGAAAGGAAAATGAATCTCTCTGGATACTTTTATTGGCAACCCTTCCTTTCATGAAAATGGAGTTCTAGTGATAGGCTGAGGAAAATTTGGGAGGTAAGTTAGTCTATATCCAGTTTTTCTTAAAAGAAAATAGGATAGTTTAATTTTAAAAAATCAGTTGAATTATAGGCATGATAATGCTAATCATATGTGAGTAGTAGTTGATCCATTCAACATTATAACTATTGCATTCACAGCATAGCTAAAAGTAATTTTACATAATACTGATTTCTAATATCTGAAATAGAAATTAGATGAAATGAAATTGAGCAGCTCTTAAATAATTGTTTTTCTATTTACTACTTGTGCTTATTGCCCTTTAGACTATGTCTCTTTTTATATTTTTTTTTATTACAAAAGTTATAAACTTACAAACAATCATGGACATGTGTAGAATTCCCAAACAATACCCCTTTATCAACACACAACACCATGTGAACATTTGTTACATATTACGAGATTATATCTTCAGACTATGACCAACAACCATGGTCCATGCTGTACATTTGGCACACAATTTCCATACCCCATATTATTGACACAGTACATCTTTAGCATAGATGCATGAGTTTTACAGTATTACTATTAGCCACAGTCCATAGGCATACCAGGTGTATTTTTCCATTACGTATCCACATTCACATCACACTGCAATAGTGATGTACATCCACTCTAGCTCACAGAAGTACAGTCTTCCATCTGTACCATCAACCACAATTCTCATCCACCTATGGGTCCACTGTGTTATTCAGTCCCTAGATTATTCTCTAACTTTCTTTCTATTGACATGTAAAACCACAGACTACCATTTCCAGCCACAATCCCATTTATAAAGCAGTTGTTACTCACTATCATGTGTTGTCATCAACTCTACGTATTTCCAAACTTTTACAGGAAAGTTAAGTAAAACTTCTATATACATTAAGCTTCAGTAGTCATTCTCAGTCCTTCTCTTATCTCCTTTCAGACATTTAGTTTCCCTTCTCACTGAGTTCTACTGGCAGAAGCACAGTTGAAGACCACCACCAAACCCTCTAGCCAAATTATATGACTAATAGAAGTTTATGCTTGTTCACTTTTTCCCATTGTTTTGTAATTTGTCATATCTTCAACAGCTTTTTGTGTATGTGGAGACAAATTACTGAATCTCATTTAGGCATATGTTTTGATACTGGGCTTCTAGTCTTTGAATGGTCATATGCTATCGCTATTAAATTATAAAAAATGTAAAGACAAACTTACCCAAATTTGTTTCAAAACAATGAACACTTAAACAAGACTTCTGTTTAAAAGGATAAATTAGGTAACATGATAAGCGATGAAATAGGCAACCTGGTAAATTATTGATGTGATTATGGTGTTGGTTATTTAACTTCTATCAATATATGCAAAATTATTTGATCTCTGTGAAAATCAAACTTGTGTTTTGAAAACAAGGATAGTGATCACTTGAATATATGTTATAAAGGTACAAAAGCATATGTTAAAAACTAATATATTTCATAAATGTATAAAAGATTAATAACCATATTAATCTTACAAATGAGAAATAATAAAAACTATAGAATGCTTTTATATATCTGAGTTTGATAAGCCTATATTGAAAAATAGAAAGAGAGAGAGAGAGAAAGATTTGAGTATAGATATAGACAGTTATAGACATAGACAATGTAAGTAAATTAATAGAAAAATACAGAGAGAGAGCAAGATATACAGACAGAAATATATGAAAAGAGATATGTACAATTTTTTTTTAAATGTGAAAATATTTTATGTAATAACATTATCAAATTTCAAGGTATCTTAATATATTTCTTTCAAATGCAGAGTGTGGTATTTTGGTAATTTTCCTAAAACTTTTGAAAATCAACATGCAGTGACATTGCAATAGTTCTGAGGAAATTATATGGTAGAGATAGAGTTGAAAATCGACGAACACATGTAATATATCATGGTACATCCGGTAAGAGAATGAAGTGACACATTGGAAAATGAGCGTGGGAACAAATTGTAGTGGGATTAAAGATTTAGTTTGATCTCTCTATGATAATCTCCTAGGGCTTTTTCACGACATTCAATCTCCCAATCTCTTCTCTCTCATCTTCTGGTGTTTCTTGCGGCCCTTGTTGGTAATGTTATGATGATTATTCTGATTTGGTTGGACTCTTGTCTCCGTATACCTATGTACTTTCTTCTCAGTCAACTTTCCATCATGGACATCTTGTGTAGCTCTACAATTGTCCCTAAAATAGTCACTGAATTCTTGTCTGGGAAAAACACTATTTCGTTTATTAACTGTGGAATTCAGCTCTTTCTCTTCACAACCCTTGTTGCAGCAGAATACCTTCTTCTGGCAGTCATGGCTTATGACCTCTATGTGGCTATATCTATATGCCACCATTAGGTTCTCTGCTCAATGCTTTGATTCATGTCATATATACTCTGAATCTCCCTTAGTGCACCAACAGGGAAATCCATTATTTCTTTTGTGAGACTCCAGCTCTCCTGAAACTTGTTTCTGTTGATACAACTCTTTATGAAAATTCAATTTTTATTAGTGATATTGTGTTTCTTCTCATTCCAAAATCCATCATCATGGTCTCAAATGGGCAGATACATTCTACAATTTTGAGATTAGGAACAAACTTAGGGATAAGAAAGGCTTTGGCAACCTGTTCTTCCCATATGTTTGTGGTGTCTCTCTTCCAGGAAACAGCCATCATCATGTTCATTCTCCCCAAAGCCTATCACACCGCTAAGCTGGATGAAGTAACATCTGTCTTCTACACTATGTCATGCTCAATCCCCTCATCTACAGTCTTCAAAATAAAGAAGTGGCTGGTGCCCTCAGAAAAGTCCACAGTAGACAAATCTCCTTAAAATTTTCTGTTGAGAATAAGACCTGAGAGTATGGGCATCATAGAGAAAGATACTATTATAACAATTACAGACAAGATAAAACAAAGAAACTCCCACTTTTCTATAGAAAACACATGGACAAACCTTGTCTTGGTAAAATGATATGATTTTGATAGACCCTTCTTTCTGACCCTCATTGAGTTTTAGATTACTATTAAACAAAATTTTAAGATGCTAGCAAACAATAGGGAACACATGTATCTTTCATGTTAGACAAGATGAAAAATACAAAACCACAACAATATTGACTCTATGCTGAATTTTACACTTATGTTCCTGAAATAGTATTATTATAATATAACATCATTTAAAAACAAGCATTTGTAATAAATTGTTCATTCACTTAAGTTTTGTAATCCTTAACACATAATTCTGAATATATTATTCTTGTGTGACCCACAAACATAAATTTTTCTTAGTTCTCACCACTTGATTTTGGAAGTGATTTTATGCTTTTAACTAATTGCTAGAAGCACACATGTTCTTATTCTATTTAAAAATATTTACCTAATCATTTAAATAATTTGCCTACAAAATACAGTAATCTACTAATATATTATTCATTTTTTGGTCTTTTCCTATATATATATATCATACACACAAACATATATATAAGTATATTGAAATATATTTGAGTATATGTAAATATATCTATATATACATAAATGTATATATGTATATATGACTATCACTCCCACTTCCTGTGGTATTTTTTCCCTGACAAATAATCAAAAATGAAAAAAATATGTTCAATGTATCATTTTCCTTAATATGCTTTTCCCAATTAAATATTAGTTGTAACATACAAATATTTTGTAGCAAAACAGATTTATGATTATAATATGCATATATGTAAGACCACTTGTATGCAACCCAGTTATCAACAAAATTTAAGATATTTTCACTTTTAAACTGATTTTCCAAGTAGAAAAGGAATCTTGTTAGAATTTTAATAAATATTTAATAATTAAGATACATACCACTGAAATTGTGTGTCTGCCTTGTAACTTACTTCTTTAAGATCCTGCCATAATAACTTTTAATCATGTAATATTTCTGGTTATATATTTGCATATATATTAGGCTAATTAATTTTCTTTTAATATTAATGAAAAATAACCAATCATTATCTCTCATAAATTAATATTATCATATTTGATATATCTGAATTTTCAACTCTCATTTTTGAATTTTATTAATATGTCTCATCATTCCACATTATTTGATTTATAATTCTATAATCTCTTGGCAGTTGTCAGTCGTTTCCTTTTATATTTAAATTGAAATTCTAATTTCAGCAAGTTGTCTATATGCAATTCCATGTCTAAAATCCACCTGCCTAATTATGCTGCCAGTATTTCATAATCAATAAGCTGCATCTTATTTTCAAAAGATTAACTGGACAGAACAGCTTGCAAGAGTAATAACAAAAGCAATTATAGAAATGCGACTCAGTAATACCAACTGATTCTTATTTTGAAGCTTTATAATGTTTGTTAATATCTGTGATTGTTTATCTATGTTTTAAAAAACACATCCTATGGCTTATTGATTGCATGACAATTATCCATTTGAGAATTTTCTGGAGCAATTATCCTTCGATGTATAACTCTGATAGAAGAAGTTGTTTAATAAATATGAGCTAAAATAAATTGAAGTATAGGTTAAAATTTTTCCTGAAAAAAATATTTCTTTGAATCATACATCCATCATTTCAGTTTAAGTAATAATTTCACTTTCTTCACATTCACCAGATAGCCAATATTTTAAAACTGTAACATAATTCTGGTAGCAATATCTCAAAATTACATAAACTGATACAGAATAAATAGCCCAAATCATTTTTCTGACTTGCCACAGGCAATCTTTAACCTACTCTGTAGGATATGTGGATCTTCTACTTAAGTGCAATGAAAAGGACTAATCAGGCATATTTGAACATATTACCCACTGTTTCTGTATCTCTGCTAATTCTACTTCTTTTCATGTAGATACTGCTTCTCCTCCCTTATAGCATGAGGATTTTGATTAGCCTGCCAGTTACAATCCTAACCCATCATGAATTGCATAAATATATTAACCAGGACCTGAAAATGCTTATCCCTTACTGCTTATCACAATTACTGATGCAGGAATTAATATATATTCCAGTCAAGATGAACTGTTCTCTTTTCTGGGATTTTTATATTTTGAAACATTTGATAAATTAGAGGACCCCAAATTACCTTTCCAAGGAAAGTACTCCACTTGTCAAAGAATATAGTTTTCCCTTCAAATTCTCTGAACACCAGCTAAACCAATAATTAAAATTGGCAGTCTCATATGCTAATATAAATTCCAATGGAAAAATTTTTAGAACTTGCAAATATAGGCCTACATTTACCCCAGGAATGATCAGAGGGCAATGTGAAGACCTGTGCCTCACCTAGAAGAGAATTCCAAACATTTACCACCTTCCTCATATTTATATTTTGCCCATGCCTGTTATTAGCAGAACTCTGTGCACACTCAGTATGCAGGGTTTTTTATAATAATATCTTCTCAATTTTTTAGGAATAATTCATGAAATTTAACTGCCAAGTCTTAAAATATACATTATTCGAATTTTGATACCTTCTATGGATTGAATTTTGTCCCTCAATAAGATATATTTGCATCTTAAAACCCATTTTTACGAATATGATCCTATTTAAAACAATGTTCTTTGAATATATCATGAGGCCAAACTGGATTGGATTGGAAATCTGACTGGATTTAAATTAGGAGATTAAATTTGGACAAAGAGTAAGAGAAATAGAACAAGCCACATATTAGAGGTAAAGATTGAATTTTGTTACGAATTTCCCCTGCCAGAAATCTCCTGATTTCAGCCAATGCATGGCTCTGACAAGACCTTGATAAGGAGTTATAATGTCCAGAATTTGCATTAAGCCACCCAATATATTTTTGGCATTTTAAACAGCCCAAGTTCTGGGACTTGTTGAGAACAGCTTTATGAAACTAAGAAAGCACTTATATCCAGAACAAGCAATATTTTGCATGTGTTCATCTCTCATCTAGCAATATACAAGAATATTCATTAACCTGATTGCATTGTTAACATTTTATAGTTTCTTACATTTACAAAATATTTAAATTAGCAAGTTTTCAAGAAGATGAAATTCTTAAATGCATAATTTCACATTTTAAAATTGCATTAAAAAAACCTTGCTATTATTTACATGTGAGTATTATTTTAGACAGGTAAGATCTTTTTAAGTCTGTGTTTAATATAGTGTTTAATTTTTCTGCCTTATTAGGTAAAACACCTGAATAGATTTTCATAATATGTTTAAGTGATGGGGGTGTAGTTTAACTTTAAACATGGAGATTAGGCAATCAAAATTTAATTTTGGAGTTAATGCTAAGAAAGTTATATATCAACCACAGCAAACAAATATTACCTCAAAAGACAGAGTAGGATCCTCTATTTGCATAAATTTTAACTATAAAGAAAGAAGATAATACTAAATCCCAAGAAGTGATGTGCTGAATTTCATCTATTAGTTTACAGTTAACTTGCTAGATGAACACAGAAAAAATGTATGTATATGCAACCCTGCTTAAGACATTTATTATTGTTAACTGTAATTGGGTTTAATCACACACCTGAATAATTACAGGTAAGTTAATGTGCCTGTAAAATTTTGTAAAATCAAAATCTCTTCACTGAAAAGCATTTTGTTCCATTTAGATTCTAGAATCTTATGTTAATTAGTTTACAAGAGTTTCACAATTCTTTTTCTTTAAGTTGTAAGTTGATACATTTGTTTTCTTATTTTTTATTATGTTTGATACAAGGCTTTGAATAAAGGTATATTTTGGTGGTGTCCCATTCATTTTTATTTTTGTAGTGAATTAATAATACTTATGTTATATATATAACCATACTATTAAAAGTTAATAACCTTATTTTAAAGAATTTTTAAAAGACTTTTAAATAATTTTAGAAGAAGATATTTTTGATTTGTTAAAATGTTATTGGTAAGGAAATTTGGCCTTCATTATTACTATTTGTTCAGTTTATTATAATATAGAAAATTACTGTTAGCTATAATTATTTATTGATGTATATTTGGAAACAGTAAATAACCATCTTGTGAATATTTCCATGATGTTAGGATATAAAATGCATTTCTCAGATTTCCAGTTTCTGGACCAGTATGTAAGCATTGTGGAAATCATCATTTCTACCCCTAAAGCAACAAATTGCTCAATAATCTGTAAAATAACAACTCATTATACATCTCTCAGAGAATTGAGATTACCGTGCAAGCCACAGCTCTGAAAATGCAATTTAAGCAGTTAATGTGAACTTTTGCTAACCTCAAGAAGTAGAGAAAAAGAATATCTCTGATGAAGCCAGTACAAGTAGGGATGCTTAAACTCTAGTTGATCAATTTTTGTTGCTCAGTGTGGACAATCTTGAGATTCAAAGATACCAGGAAACACAGATATCAAGGGTTGGGACCATGCTTTCTTGAGATTTATTTCCAATATCCACACTATTTTCCTATTGTTAAGACTAGGAATAATGCCTCCTTGTACTTCCAGTAAGGAGGGGGAAAAAATAAACAATTTGAAATATGCATAGATTGATCTGTTTTCCTTAAAAAGAACTGCCCTCAAAAGTAGCTATTTTACCAGTGTCTAACCCACTGGTTTTATCAGAGCCTAAGTACCTGGTAGAAAGGAAATACTGAATTGCACTCACCTCTACATTTCCATGTTTGGGTCAGGAAATACTGAAATCAGACCCCCTCTAGCTTTAGATGTATGGGAATGAAATATACAACAATAGCTTGCTCTGCATTTCTTGTTTCTTCCTAAGGGATGGGGGAGATTACTAGGCTGAAAAAAACTTGTTGAGTTCACAGTCCAGGAAAAAAGTTAACTAAAATATGGAGACCTAATCATAGGATTAGAGAATTCTTCTCTCAGCACACACATCAAAGTACATCAATAATGTTCCTGTATAATAAAATTGGATTACAAGAGAAAGAATGTAAGTCTCAGACTTTATTTAAGACGTCTTTAGGAAAACTCAAAGAAAATAGAGGAGCCAAAAGGAAGGAAACCAAGCCAGTGGAACTAAAAGTGGAACTACTAGTCAATGGTTTAACCAGTGGAAACTGTAGCCTCTAATAATTTTCAGCTACAGAAATTGCCAAACCCTGCCTAACACTTTGCTTTACAAACATATACAATTCAGAAAACCAGTTAGATGTTTCTATTAAAGTTATACATATTCTAATATTAATTATGGCCAAGCAAGTAATTTTTAGGTATATACCCAAGATATTTAGATTTATAGACACACACAAAGAATTGAAAAAAATGATGGCAGTTTTATTCATAATAGCTATAAATGTCCAACATGAAATAAAGATAGGTTCATGGAAAGAAAGAAAGAAGGAAGGAAGGAAGGAAGGAAGGAAGGAAGGAAGGAAGGAAAGAAAGGAGGGAGGGAGGGAGGAAGAAAAGGGAAAGAAATAGAATAATAAAAAAGAACAAAAAATGTTAAAAGCAAGCTATCAGATGCCCAATAAGCCCATGGGAGTAGTAAAATGGGGAGACCAAACCAGCAGGTTGTCAGGAACAAAGGAGACTCCTGGGGGAGGGGAGCCATAGGACAAAAAGCCTCAGGAAGAGGAAGTTAGACTGTTTCTTTTTTCCCTCTTTATATGTGGGTTCCTTACCTGTGGAGGGTAGGCCATGATGATGATTAAAAAATTTCAACAGGGACCCAGGGAATTGAATAACAACATGAAATACCCAAACATATGTATTATAGCATCCCAGATGTAGAAGACAAGGGAAAAGAAGTAGAAGGAGTGTAGGAGGAAATAATGGTCTAAAATTTTTCCAACATTTATGAAGGGTGTGGATGTATATTTCCAGGAACCATAGTACATTCCAAACAGAATAAATCATGTCAGGCTAACAACTCCAAGACACATACTTATCAGATTGACAATCGCAAAAAAAAGAGAGAATACTGAAAGCAGCAAGATAAAAGAAATCCATAACATATAAGGGAAAATCAAAATGATTCAGTGGTGATCTTCTATCTGAAATCATGGAAGCAAGAAGTCAGTGGTATGACATAGGTAATGTGCTAAAAGAAGATAAGCAGAAATTGAGAGATTTTAAAAAAGAATCCTGCATTTCCAGAAATGCTAAAGGTAGTCCTACAGGTTGAAAGGGAACAACAGGAGAGAGAGGGTTGGAGGAGAGTGTAGAGAGGAAGATTATTAGTAAGAATGACTAAAAGAAATAAAAAGAGAAACAAATATAAAATATGTCATATGGAAACATAAAGAAAAAAATGGCTCTTAATGGATTATGCTATCCAATCAAAAGACACTGATTGGCAGAATGGATAAGGAAATATGACCCATCTATATGCTGCCTAAAAGAAAGTCACTTTACGAACAGAGATACAAGTAGGTTTCAAATGAAAGGTTGGAAAACAATTTTACACTAACCAGAAAGGGCTGGAGAAGCTATACTAATATTGGAAAATTATTAAATTATTAAACTAAGTGAAAAATAGTGTTAAGAGGTCAAAGAAGTACACTATATATTAATAAAAGGGGTAATCTACCAAGAAGAAAGAACAATAATAAACATTTATGCACCTAAACAGGGTGCCCCAACATACAGGAGGCAAACACTGACAAAACTTAGGGAAGAAAGAGATGTCTCTGCAATCATAGTGAAGAACTTTAATACACCATTAATCACCATTAGACAGAATATCGCAATAGAGGGTCAAAAGGAAAGAGAGACCTTGAATAACACAGGAGAGGAACTAGACCTAATATAACAGAATATTATATACAAATACATCAGCAGAGGATCATAGGGGGGTGTCTGGGATGGGGGATTCATGGAAGGAAGTTCATCTGAATATACATGAAAGATATATAAAATTGTTCAAATGATTGAGGTGTGGGGAAGAGTCACGGTGGGTAGACAATACCTTAATAAGTGAGGGAATACTGAATTCCCAGGCTGGAGAACTCTGCCACATTCTCCAAGTGAGCAGCAAGAGTCCCCCGAGTGCAGGGGCAGTGTCTGGCAAAAGAGGATTGTCCATTGATGGGTTCTTGTTATTGATGACTAGACTTATGAGTTCTTGCTCTTGTAATTGAAACTTAGCCTACTGTTATGGGGTGCCTAAGGGTTGCCACCTGAGAGCCTCGTTGTTGCTCAAACGTGGCTTCTTTCTAAGCCAAACTCAGCATATGAATACATTACCTTTCCCCAAGCGTGGGACATGTCTCCTGGGGATGAGACTCCCTGGCAACAAGGGATTAATATCAAGTGCCAACTGGCAATACAGCTGGAAAAAGACCTTGGATAAAAGGGGGGAAAGGTAAAGACAAATGAGTTCATGTGGCTAAGAGACTTCAAAGAGAGTCGGGAGGTCATCCCAGAGGTAACGCTTACGCACACCTCAGTAGGCCCTTATAGATGACCAAAGTGGATATCACCCCACACAAAGGGGCATCTGAGGTCTCTGGAGACACCCAGGTCCTGTGTAAGGGAGGATAGCTCCAGAGATTGATGCCTAAACAGTAGGCTCTACTTTGAAATCTGTGCTCCTAAGAGTGACAGAGTTGGACTCAAATAAGTTTTCCCTGCATATGTTCCGTCAGTCCCTTCTATTCAAACCTATATGTGATGCTGGAGTTCATAAGTGTACTTCCAGAGACTGGAGCCTCTTACCTGCTCATGTGCCAGCTGTGGCTGGCATCTTGGTGGAGCTGCAACTCCTACTTTACAGCTCAGTGGACTCACCCAAGTCACCTGGTGAGGAGACAACAATGGACAATGACCATCCCAGGGAATGGAGAGAGCCTGCAGCTGCAGGCAGGATAATCCCATCCACCATATCCATGGGATATAAGCCCACTCTCCCTTGGAGGTGGAGTGGACATCACCATCCCAGACTTCTCAGGACTTGGGGAAGAGCTATGGACCAGAGTGGACTTAATGTTATTCTGTTGTAGACATATTGTGATTCAAGCAAAGGAAGAAATTATAACAGTGAGGTGGAGCCAGTGGCCAATAGATGCTTTCGGGGCAGGGAAGGGAAAAGCAGTTGTAATACAGGGGCTTTTTCAGGACTTGGAAATTATCCTGAGTGACAATACAATGACAGATATAGGCCATTTTACATCAGCATATTCCATGTAGAACTGTGTGAAAGAGAGTTTGTTCTACAATGTGAACTATGGTCCATGCTTAGTGGCAAAGCCCCAGGATGTGTATATCCATTGCAGGTGAAGTGCCACACTAATGAAAGATGTTATTGTGGGATGTTGTGGGAGTTTTGGGAGGTGGGGAACATGGGAATCCCTGCGGT